>JAODAL010007792.1:0-122494 GCA_025379985.1 Phyllomedusa bahiana | reverse complement strand
ACCCGGCCCAACAAAAGACCCCATGGGGCACCATTACTTACCACTAGTCAACCTGCCAAAGAGCAAAATATCTATACAGAGCAACACAACATATACAGCATACATGTATTTATCAATAAAGATTATCAATGTCTTAGTCCATGTGGAATATTATTATCTATATTATATTATTATATATTGTTAGGACTTGTTGGAGCATACTATATGTATCATGATTTTTCTGTGCTTTTTACCAGCATTAAAATAAGACATCTGAATAGTTTGTGGTTTCTAGGGCACACTGTGATTTTGCAGCATTTTTCCCCATTGACCTCAATGAAGACAATTTCAGCATTGAAAACCGCATGTAAACACTGTGATCACATATTTTTCACGTGATACTGTGATGTGGTTTTATATAGAAGCTGCCCTGTGAATATTTCCTAAAACCAATTTTCTTGCAGATGCAACTGTATATTCTCCACCTAACTTTTTGTCTGTTGTTGTGGTGTGTAAATGTGGCCATATACCTCCTTCCTTCTCACACCTGCTTCTGTGTAGCTCTTCTCAGCTTCAACATTTCAAGACATGTTTTTTTATTTGGGTTTAAATGTGTGGTAACTTCTGTTGGCACACCTTTATGTCATATAGTATAGTGCATAAATAATGATGACAGTGTAAAATTAACTATACAATACAGTGCCTAATTACCATATGATGCCTATATAACCTTGACAAAAACTACCCAGCTAAAAGTGCCATAGAGTGCCACAATAGTGCCATACATTGTTTAACATCTTCAATTCCCTGCTTTGTCCTTTGGTGTCCCTTCCCACCTCTCTCATCTCAGTTATAAGAACAACATCATCAGAGAGAGCTTCAACCCATGTAACCTATCTATATAACTGCACAAATCTCTTCTCTTGCTTCTTCACCATCGCTCTTGACAAACTTTCCACTCTACTCTCCAAATCCCACCTTAAAACCTGTTCTCTTGACTCTTTACCACTGCGCCTCTTCCCAAGCTTTAGCACTGTGTATTATCCCAGCACTAACCCATATCTTCAATAAATCCCTAACCACAGGAATCTTCCCTGAATATTTCACACATGCAACTGTCACACTGAACCTCAAGAAGCCATTCCTTTGACCCATCCTCTTGTCCAACTACCAACGCATCTTGCAGCTTCCATTAGCCACAAATCTCTTTAAACAACATGTTTAGCTTAAACTGTCCTCTAATTCTCATACAATTCGCTTCTCGACTCTGCATTCTTATTTTTCGATCCAACCTCTCTACTGAAAGTGCCCTAATTAAAGTCACTCATCATTTTATAATTACAAAAGCCTCACGTCACTATTCTGTGCTCCTACTAGACTTGTCCTTTGCTACAACATTGTTGACTACTCCATATTGCTGCAAATTCTCTCATCTCTTGGCATCATAAGACTTGGTTCATTTCCTTAGCTTCCTCATACCTCACTGATTGAATGTTTAGCATTATTAGGGGGACAGGGCAATCTGTCACAAAGACCGGGATCGTCAAACAGTATGTTGTTTACCTGGGGCCCGATTTCGACATATAGTGGATCTGGTTGGGTGGGCTGGTGGAAAATCCGTGCATGGTCCCATTGGTTACCAATGACAAAGTAATGGGTTTGGGTGGAGTGTCCTTGAAAACGATTTCAGGACTGTAGGCCAAAATTACTAACTCCAAGGTAGTATTTTTAGGAATACTACCTGTACCACAGGCCACACAAGAGTCAGTGAGTGATTAGAGAGGTGAATAAGTGTCTCAAAAATTGGTGTAGGAGAGAGGGTGCAGCTGTATTGGGGGACGAAATGGCCCGGAAGTTGGAGGAGTATTTAAATAAAGATAAATAAGATAGAGAGCTGGGAATTAGTAATAAAACAAGGGGGGGGGAGGATGGGAGCGTTAATAAGGACAGGATTACAAGAATGAAAACCAAAATAATATCTTAATTGCATGCTGACCAATGCCAGGCATCTCACCAACAAAAGAAATGAACTAGAATTATTTATTGTTGAAGAAAAATATGACATAGTGGGGATTACTGTCAAAAAACATGGCTGGATGAGACCCATGAGACCTATGACTGTGCAGGTTAACTTAAAGGGTTACAGTTTATTTAGAAGAGATTGTAGAAACCAGAAGGGGGGAAGTGTATGCCTTTATATAAAATCCTGTCTGAAGCCAACACTGTGACAAGATATAGATACAGAAAATTTACATGTGGAGTCATTATGGGTAGATATACATGGGAGTAATAACAATAATAAAATTCTACTACGGGTCTTCTAAAGGCCACCAAATATAACAGAATCCATGGAATATGTACTCCTCAGGCAAATAGATGAGGCAGCTAATCATAATGATGTTGTTATTATGAGCGACTTCAACTACACAGACATAAACTGGGAAACTGGCACGCTGGTTTTCTTGGCACACTGAATCACTGACTGACAGGCAGTTTTGCACTCACATGGTCTCCTCAGACTGTCTCCTCAGGCTGTTACCCTGACAGAACAAGAGATTGTTATCATTAACACAATTCAGATAACTCCATGCTTCTCATTGCTCAAAGGAGTACCTTTTATTTTCTGCAGGCAATCTTGTTTAATCCAATTAGTTCACTCATGGCTCAGTCCCTGTCACTCTTGCTCTCAGCTAATCAGATAACAGGTATGTAGATTAGCATAGAAATCGCTCTTCAGGTGCAGTGATACTGCTAAACTGCCTATAGCTACGCATTGGACTAGAAGTAAAATCTGTGGTGAACTGTGTGTTGTATTTTAGAAAATGTCTTTATTTAACAGTGCCCTTATGTTCAAAGCTAATCTTCGTAGTGAGAAAACACCTTTAAT
Source organism: Phyllomedusa bahiana (assembly GCA_025379985.1). Taxonomy (NCBI): domain Eukaryota; kingdom Metazoa; phylum Chordata; class Amphibia; order Anura; family Hylidae; genus Phyllomedusa; species Phyllomedusa bahiana. The sequence goes on along the minus strand of JAODAL010007792.1, from coordinate 119,628 downwards.
ATTGATTCATAGACCTGACAGAGTAACAAAGGTTCAGGTTGGGGGGGCACCTAGAAAATAGTGACCACAATATTATAAATTTCCAATTATCTTTCAATAGAGTATTTTGCCGAGGACCCACAAAAACATTGAATTTCAAGAAGGCTAATTTTAATCTGCTTAGAGAGTCCCTAAACTGAAGTGACTGGGAAAAGGTTCTTCTCAAAAATAAGAGAACGAAATAATGTGAAATGGGAGATCTTTAAAAACAATCTTTAAGCCACCCACTATGTAGAGGTGTAGACTACCTGTATGTGAGAATAAAATGTTAGAGAAGGATTAAATAAATACAAGGTGTGGGTAATCAACAGAGATTTAAAGGATCGGCTAATAAAAAAATAACAGGAAAGTATCGTACACTCGAAATGTATTTCCTATATATGTTCTGCGCCGTTGTTGTAAGTGGGTGTTATTTGCTGTCATGTCGCGAATCGTTTTAGGCGTTTGTGCCTTTTTTCGGCGAGTGTGTTGCTTTGGCGGCGCCTGTGGTTTGTGGTTGTTATAACTAGAGCTTTGCTGTGACTTTCAACAGCAAATTAGGCAGGCGCATTTGTTATAATTTCTACGCATTAATTCTACGCGCGATTTTGTTACAGCGCGTAGGGCTTGTTTGTTGGAGGTGCCATGGTTGTCGCTTCGCGGCGCATGTATTGATTGGGGCGGATGCGTTTGCGCCACTTCTGGCTCCTGCGAATGTGTTATCATAATTTGCTTTTGGGTGCATTTCGAGATAAAGTTTGCACATTGAGCATTTGAGCAGAGTTGTGGTAGGCAACATGTGAACTTCGCACGAGCGTACACAGTAAGGCGTCGATGATCTACAACTTCAATCTAGGCAGCTCCAGGAAATAAGTACAGGACGTGTTTGCAATGAACCCAGGAGCAATAAATAAAAAGGGGAGGCATTTCCAACAAGTGCCAGGGTTATGTTACTCACATTTTACGCACACTCATCATGTGATGCGCAGAACTTGTCTGTCTTGATTTTACGAGATGACGGAAAGTTCAGACAATGCCTAATCTGACACCACCAGCCATGGCATGAAAAGCTGCTACTCTCACGCATGACTAAATGTCAGCTAGTTGCAGTCTCAAATAGTCACCATGTAGAATAACAGCCGACATGTGTAAGCCCATACAAATGTGGCGCATTTGTTACCGGCTAAAAAATGGGCACATACAGCACACAAGTAGATGGCGGCTCACTATTGCGACCGGAGACAACCACCGTTCATTGTGAGTACACTACAAAGAAATGGGAGTGGCATAGATGCTCAAATAACCAACACTGGCGTTGTTGTGGAAAACATGTCTCCCTAAAGTGTTATAGCTACTTATGTAGGAGGGCAGTTAAGACGCTCTTAGAAAAAGAGAGTATAGGCAGCAAGGCTGGAGACAGAAAGAACATAGAAGTAAATCTCTACCCCCAAAATTGTTTTTAACTATATGAAAATTAGTTAAAGATTAATCTAAACATTGTTGGCCCGCTTTGAAAAGTAGTAAGAGATGTATGTGTTAGAGGTCAATGTGGAGATAAGCATAATTTCTTATTAGAGAAAAAAATAATTTGTTCTCTCACCGTATTTACTGTTAGGGAAAATGACACTATTCCTGTTGATATGCAGAGAATGAGGTCGTTTGAATCCACCTTTCAAATTAATTTCTTGTCTCACCCAGGAGAAGAAGATGGGGCCCAGGCTAAGGTTCCGCTCTCTTAGATAAATTAAGATAGTGAACAAATTCTCAGGTCCTCGAAGGTTATTACATACCCCGGTCTAGAGGGAAGATGGAAATATTGACTGTCAGGTGTCAGGGCGCTCTATGCTCTGTGCTCAAACTGCAGCACTCGGCTTTGCAAGCAGCTGATGTGCTCGCTCCCTCCCTGATGACAATTGCTGTGACAGCTGCTGTTGTGGAGTAACAGACCGCCCAGGCTCACTGCTGAATGGGGGTTAGGGCGAGTGCACCAGCGCCAAGTGCGAGGAACCAATGGAGGGCCGCTCCAATCGTGCGTGCAGGGGCGCGGTATTGCGCGAGGAATCCCCATTTAATAGACTCCCTGAGAACGCTGATTGCTGCGCCTGTGATAATTTCCTGGCTATCTTGGTGTTTCGACGATCTTTGTTTTGTTGTTTTGTTAGACCAGTATATCCTGATCTATCGGCTTGTTATCTGACTCGGCTTTGTTCTCCTGTTTTTTGGTTGCACGCTTTGCTTCCGTTCCGGCTTCTGACCTGGTTCTTGTTTACGTTTATTCCTCTGGTTCTGATTTGTGGCTTTGCGTGTCTATTTGATATTCGACTGGAACTGTTTGGCTATTCTCTGTTCTCAGTGTACGCCAGCACTTTAGCTGCGCAGTCGGACTTGTCGCACCAGTTGCCGTCTGCCGACCGCTAGTGGCAGCACGTTCAAGTAGGCAGGGACAGTTGAGCTGGGTTCTTTAGTTAGGCCTCCACGTGCACCGTCCATTGTCTGCATTATGCACAGGGCCGAAAACAGTTACTCACTCTACCGCTCACTATTGTGCAGCCCATGATTCAGTGCTGTTGTAGAGCAGATGCCTGGGGGGTAACGCCAGATAGTCCAGGATCTTGGGCAATCGAGGGGTTTAGGTTTGTAACAACAGGTAGGGTCTGACCCCATTGTCAGTGAGGGTCCCTGCATTTTCCTGTCCCTCTCCTGTGGAACCCCGCTTATCCAGTTTGCCTGACGGTTTGCAGTGTAAACAGAGGAGTGGGCCGCTTTGTGGGCATTTTAGAGGAGGTGTTGTCGCCTGTATTTTAGGCGACGCCCACTTACCTCAAGGGAATGAGGAACTAAGGGTGGGAATTTGGTATGTCCCTTATGCATGGGTTCCCCCCAGGAGTGGGCATTTTCGTTACCGCATGACAGCACCTGAAACTGTCTTCTGTGGGGACAGGTTCTTTGCGCTCTAGGAGGGTCACTCTTTAACTGACCCAGATTAGGGAAGCTGTGGCTGAGCGCTCAGCTGACGCTCTTGATGCAAAGGGTTGAGAAGACTGTGGAGGAGTTTTGCTCGAAATTTCGTCGCTGGTGCGGTCAGTTCTGGGTGTGGAACGACCGCAGCTCTACAGATGCCAGTTTTAGTAGGGTTAGATGACCATGTGAGGATTTATTGTGGCTTACCTACCCATGGGACTTAGATGAGGCCTTGGCACTTGGAAGTTCGTCTGGACTGAGCTTTTACGGAGCGGCAGGAAAAGGTTCCCCCCGGTGGTCAACACCATGGTACACCACCCTAAGCCAGTTGTTTCCGACGTAAACCCAATAGGAGCCCATGCAAGTAGGGGCTTTTCTGTTTCTCACTGGGTGGCTAGTTGACCGTAGGATTACTGTCGCATCCAGGGGTTGTGCTTTCTACTGTGGAGAAGATGGGAAACACTCCCCCCTCCCGCCCCCCCTAATAGAATGTTCGGGAGAATGCTCCAAACGGAAGACAGGTCGGGAAAAAACTCCAACAGCCTATGTGGTCGCAGGAGGAATCACCTAGGCGAGAAGGTATTTTACTATGTATCTATTAAGTTGCTGGATTACATTAAGATTTTCATATTCTGTCGCTGTCCGGTTCTAGGGTAGTGCATTATGTGGATTGTCGGATCAGCTTCTAATTTTGTTGATGCGGGTCTTTCGCCAAACGTCTGGACCTACCTTATAGAACGTTATCTGAACTTAGCTGGCGGGTAGTGGATAGTGACTCCACTCCACTAGCGGGGCGCGGCAATCCAATATGCTGCACAGCCAATGGGCAGGCACCCGGAGGCCGCTCAATCAGTTGCAGGGGCGGTATCCAGGAATCCATTTTAAAATCACTGAAAGCTGACTGCTGCGCCTCTGATATTCCTGGGCTGTTACTTTGTGTTTCTTGTTCGTTGTTTTGTTTTTGTTTGCTATACCAGTATTAGTCGGACCTCGGTTTGTTCGCACTCTGAGACTTCCGGTCTTGGCTGACCTGATTTTGTTGCTTTGCATCCGTTTTTTGGCTCTTGACTCTCGGAGTGTTATACAGTGTTATTCCTCTGGTTGTCTGATTGTGGTTTGGCGTTCTATTTTATTTTGACCTGGACTGTTTGCTTATTCGTTGAGTTCTCTAATTACCCATGCGATTTAGCTGCGCAGGGACTGTCGCCCTCAGGTTTGCCGTCGCGCCGCCCTAGGGCAAAGCTCTACGTCAAGTAGGCTAGGGACAGTGGGCTGGATTCCAGTTTAGTGATCTGCTGCAAGCTCCTTGACGTGACTCGCAACAGGCAAGTTTCTTATTATTATTTCTTAATATTTGATGGACTGTATTAATTTATGGACTGTATAATAATTGGGGTTGCGTCCAAAGAAGGAATGGCGTTGTAGATGTGTTTATAGCGCTAGAAATGTGTGCCAATATTGAAGAAGTAGATGTGGATCCTGGAAAGATTACTTATAAGTCAGGTTATGTGTGGTTACGCCCCTGTTGTAGGTAATATGTTTTTGAGGATCCTTTTCTAGAAGAGATGTGTTATTGTGAGTATTCAATGAATAAGTCTAATTCATAACTCCGATGTTCCCCAGCATGGGTTTATGAGAGGGATCAGTTCCTGTCAAACTCAAATGCTCTATCAGTTTATATGATGGGAAAGTTAGTTCTAGATTGGGATTCGGTTGTGGTGTAGGCCATTGGATGTTTATATATCTAGATTTTTCCAAAGCGAGAGATACTGCCACATGTATAAAGGTTGGTTAGGTAAAATGGATATGTTGGGTCTAAGGGAAAACATTTTGCGATTAGGTGTGGTATAGTAACTGAGTGTGAGTGATTGATAAAGACAATAGGTGGCAGTTGGACGTTATGGTAGATTCTTCAGACATGCAGTTCTCTGTTACTAGCGGGGAAACCACAGGCGCCTTTACCTCTCCTAATTATTTTGCATAATGACCTTACTTTTGTTATTGCAATTTGTGTACAATATCAATGTCTTGCTAGATTAAATACTAAGCTCTGTTGTAAAGTTAAATTAACACATAGAGGATAGAAGTGTTGTTATTACACAAGGATCTGAATAAGTTGGAGTGTTGTCTGAGGCAGAGATAATGGCAGATAAGGTTTAACAGTAGAAGATTCATATTGACAAGCTTGACTCTTCCGTCTATGTTCTGGCCGTACATGGTATCTGGTTGCAGAGGGCGTGAAGAGCTGCCGGACTGCGCTCCTACTCTGGAACGCGCTCCTCCGCCACGGAGAGCGCAGCACTTTCTCCGGCATAACAGGTGCCTAAAGCAGAGCAGATGTGCTGCGTGGATTCCTGACGCGACGCGACTTCTGCGCAGCGGGGAGAACGTCTTTGGAAGGTACCGCTGGCGCCCTTTCCGGGGCTGCGCACCAGTTCCGCGGTGGTGACTAGATGGCGGCGTTTTACACCGTACACACGGCAGTCTCACACGATTTTAGTTTTGTTGTGCTAGCGGCAACGGTGATCAGTGCCCTCCCACAGCCACCACACAGACATCGGTCGGGGGATCTCACAAAGGAGGGTGAGTGTGATCCTTGAAGGTCACCCTCACATGGCCGAGGCGCGCAGAGAAAAGTAGGGATGTCTGCAAGGCAGATCGGCACAGCACGCCGAGGATCTAAATAAGGGGAACCAATTTGATCGAGGATCTTACAGCTGCGCACTCCCCCCAGAGACTGATATTCCCATGGCTTCTGCACCCTCTCACCCCATGGTTGCAGAAATAACAATAGAGATCCGGGATTAAAAGGGTGTAGAGGTTATGGAGGAACATGAATGTCTCTACAGGGTCTTCCACCATATGAGAAGACTGAATGCCAAGGAGAGAGGAGGGTCAATGTATTAGTCATAGCAGTGCTTTGCATTCGCAGACAAAAGATAACACCTAAGCCCAAAGGGGCCAGGCAGGCAGTAACTTGTCTGATAATGACGGTAGGAGGGATTGTGGAGAAACATAATACCAGGCTAGGATTCTTGTAAATAACGTGGGCCATACGCGCTCGCAAGTCGGCAAATTAGTTTGGCCCCTGGAAAGATTTGGCCTCGCTAGATGGTCGGCTGGTATCTGGGTCGGTATCGGAAGGCTCGGTTTACAGCTCTCACTGTTGTGATATTAGATCTGGAAGTTGAGACAGGACATAAGTGCTTGAATGAGGAAGTGGAGCACAGAAGTCAGGGAGTGGAGGATGACTGCTGGGGGTGCGACATGAGTTCCATGGAAAAAGTGTAAGGATAGAAAACTGATCTGATGTTAGGAAAAGACAAAGTGGGAAAACATCTAGAAAAATAGATTCATGTAGGAAACAACTTACGGATTATAGGCACCTGAGTCTTAGAAAATATCATGACAAGCGCAGTCCTACCGCGCGAAAAAGTATGCTCAGTAGAGATCCCTCTAGGAAACTCTTGGCCTTGACGGGCGTCCGTCAAAGTTGAAAGAGCCCACAGAGTGGGGACGCCACGCTACTGCTGGGTAAAGATGCAAAAACCCGCCACCTAGAGCATGGTTATTGTAAAATATCTGACTATTGCAGAGAGTCAAGGTTAATGCTTAAGCATACGTTCGCAGAAAGATGAAACAAAGTGATATATAAAGGACAACCTTTACTATTACTTTGAGGGGTATCTATTTTCAGCGGGAAGATCGCTGCGGAAAAGGAATGCTTTTCCTCCATATGCTCTACGTTGGACGCTCGCTCAGTTGGCACGCTCCCAGCTCGCGATCCTAGAGAGAGAAGGGGATGCCACTCGCTATGCTTTTGCAAATATGATGTATGTTTGACCATATATGGGACAAGGGCGGATGTCGTATCGTTGTTCACACTACAAAGCGCAAGTAAACTAGTTGTACTACGCTTCTAGCTGTGCGCTACGCTGTTTGTGCTGCTTAATAGTATTGGTTCATATCTAAAAAGTAACTACCAGTATATGTATGTGGTTTAATATAGAAGGAGCTGCAGATTTCATCACTGAGTTACCAACGATTACCGGCATAAACCCTTATAGCTTAACCAGTATACAATATTGGAACTACGTTGGGGAAGAAGACAGATTACGGTTCAATTTTACTCAATTCCCTGGCAACTGCTGCAGAATCTTCCCAGATCAAGGTTCCCAGTGGTGTGTTCCTCCTCAGAGGAGGCCAGAAATTTTTCTTGGACGGCTGATCTAAATGAAGACCTGATATTCGGAGTCGCAGGACAAGGAAAATATCCCCCAGCACTCAAAATGACGTTGCGCAGATTCACTAGGAGGAACCAAGAAAATTCCTAGGATTTCGAGGGGGACCCAGCTCGCCAGGAAGTTCTCGCTACGGCCGTGGAGGTGATGAGTACTTTTTACATGGGACTTAAGAACTTTACATGTTGTGGAGTATATCCGGTGTTGTTAGATTACAGAGGTTCCATCAAGCAGCGAGCTGTGTTGTGTATTCTGACTAGTTAGAAGTTTGCTACCATTTAGTTACTTAAATTGTATTAGGGTATGTACGGCAGTACAAGAAAGTTCGGGACTAAGGGCTAGACAGGGGGAGTTGTTTCCATAACAGGCAAGGTGAGGTGGGTACTTCCTACCCCTTATAGATGCATAGCAGGTTAGGGACAATAAGAGGAGGAGGGGGGAAGTCCGTTAGAGGCTCAAAAATCAGAGTGACACTTGGCGAGAAAGAGGATTCATAACTGCCGTTTTTACATGGTTGGCGAAAAAATGAGGAGTCAGCGGAACCAATTAGGAAAGAGCATCCAATACAGGAGTTTAAAAGTTAGATTGTGTTAAGGGTTTTTTTTGTGGGTGGGGATGGTTTGAGGGAGGGGTGAATTCCTACTCTGTATATCGTTATTGCGAGCATATTTGACGTGTGAAGTCTGTTATGATAAAAAAACTCGTTATCATAAAGTGAAGGGCGCTTCGTGTTACCCCCCAAAAAAGGTTCAATAGAGTTTTGTGACACTTAAAGAAGATTGAGGGTGGATTTTTGCACTATTGCAGGAAACACACTTGGAAGAAAGATATTTTCGAGGTTTACCTCAAACTTTGGGTGGGAGAAGGGTACAGGTTTCGCTGTCTTTAAAGGTTAAGGATGCAGGGGGTAGTGATTTTAAATAACAATAAGGTTCCCACCAAAATTATAGTCTGGTAGACTCTGACACGGAGGGCTGATACATAAGATGAAAATGGAAACACCGGCAGGAATACTTTTCGGTTAGAGATCGGACAAAATTGATTCTAACGAAGTATGATTCGTTTAGAATTTCAGGAAAAACTAGTTCTGAACGAAGTCGAAGTTCTGATGGTACTTCGCGTGAACGAAGGTGCTTTCTGATTGATAAAAATGCTGCGAGCACATGGTTACCTGGGCGCAAAGAAATCCTGGGAGGAACGAAGGGCATAGCCTGCATTACATGTGCAGAGATGAAGCCAAATAATAAGAGACGCGGGATTCTGGTTGTTGACGTCCCACGCACTATATAAAGTCGGGCGCGACGCTGGGAGCTCATACCACTCTTCACTGTACTGATTAGGGAAGGTGCTTTGCCACGGACTGCTTATGATATCTCTTACTAAAGAACTCATTTTATACAGCGATTAATGTGGGGGTGTACAGCTTGTCTCAGAGACTGCTTCTCTTACGTTCTATTTCTGATTTTCTGGGGGTATTGGAACTGAAGTCCAGAGTTGCGGTCCAATTGGCAGCTGCATATACATTTTAATGCTATTGCTTCACAGCACATTGAATATCCAAGGGTTATTAAGCCTTGTTCCTGTTTTATTCATTTAAGAAACAGCGTTTTTACATTCCTAAAATACCACTTCTATTTTTGGGTTGCTCCATTTCTTTTGCGCAATTTACATCAAGGGGTTAATTAAGCGTTATGTTCCTGATGTAGTGGTCACTTAGAAACGTTCTTTTTTCACCTCAAAAAGGACATTTTTCCATGTAGCATAATTCATTACCGATGGTTGTAATGATTAGCACAGTTGTTTTTTTGTTTTGTTGTTGTGTGTAGCGTAAAATACACGCCATTTTGACTCACGCTACAAAGCTGGTAATTGTTTGGGTTTGCTCAATTTCTTGTTTTTCGCGCAATTTAGTATCCAGGGGTGTAGATTAAGCGTTGTTCTGCTGTGGTGGTCCTAAAGAACGTTTCATTTTGTTCACGCAAAAAGAAGACATTTTACTTGTTAGCATAATTCATGTAAATGAAAGAGGTTAATTACGCAAAGTTTTTCTTGTTGTTGTGTTACCGTAAATTAATGACATGTTTCCCATTTTATGAAGCACGCTACCAAAGCTGTAGTAATTTTTGGTTGCTATTTTCTTGCGCAATTTAGATCCAGGGGTTAATTAAGTGTTGTTGTTGATGTTGGTGTGTCACTAAAAGAAACGTTTCGCTGTTTTCATCACCCGCCAGAAGAAGAAAGAAGACATTTGCCTGGTTAGCATAATTCATAACGAGATTAACTAAGCCTGTTTGTTTGCTGTTTATATTCAGTAAAAATACAACAGTACGTGGTTTTAACACAGATCATTCATGTAAATTTCTCCTGGCCACATTTTTTGGAGCGCAATTTATAATCCAAAGGGTTACCCAAGCTTGTTTACTGGGTTAATTTGGAGTCAAATACAGGGTGTGTATTTATTCATAAGCAGAGATATCTTCGCGATCAGAAACGCAGATTGTCTGGTACATTTTATAACAAACAGTATGGTCAGAACAGAGAGGTGGCGGTCTTCACCTGCGAGTCCGGCAGTGGCACAAACATTCCTGGAGCAGGCCCAAGGTCGCCAGCACAGAATGGGTGTCGTCGCAAGCAGGAGGCTACTCGGTGATGGCCACTAAACTGCCCACTGTCATCTTAGCGGCGGTTTGTTGACCAGCAAAAACCTTATACGGTTATTGATTGGTTGACTAGGTCCATCCACACTCCTCCCAGATGACATTGAGCGAATCCCAAGCCCAAGCAGTCGCGGTGGGAACGTCAGACACAACCCTGTCCTCAACTGCCGCCTCTGTCCCTAGTCCAGTTCCCTCAGCAGAGATCTACCTATGTGGTGGGCTCAGCGCCAACTATATAGCGAGGATGAACAATTAGAGGAGGGCAGTCAGCAGCTACCTGGACAGTGAAGGAAAAGGGGGCCAATAATCCCTGCTTCTTTGCAGTAGGTCGGGCAAGTGTCATGATGTGGTAGTATGGCATGGGAGGAGGTTCATGTTGGTGAGGGTGTCAGCCTCCTGCATACAAGGAATGGTGATTGAGGTCAGTCGAAGGACGAGTGAAACCACAATCGATGATGATGTAGCCAACCGCACTTGGGGGCCCCGGTTAAATGCAAGGGCTTCATCATACGTCAGGAAGAGAAGAGTGGCGTCAGCTGCGCGTCAGGCAGAGCGGCGCAGCAGCAAGTGGGTTGTGTGGCCGTGAGTCAGCAGTGGGAGCAGCGTGTGATGGTCGGGAGCCAAGCTGGCCTCGGGGTTAGAAAACCCACTTCGCAAGGTCAAGAATAGTAGCCTGGGCACTAGGGGATCAGGCGGGGCAGTGGTGGCAGTATTCACTCGCTGGTGCTCGGAGCGTTGGCGGTATAATCCGATACCCGGCGGTGTCGGCAGGTTCTTTGCTAAGAAAACGCGGAGAGAGGAGCACGAATATGGGTTATATTAGAATCCTTGTGCGGCAGAAAGTGAAAGAGTGCAGAAGGGAGTCATTAAGTTTGGACACCGACGGCCCTGCGTAACACATTCAGCAGTTCCACCATACGGTCGGACCTGCGGAAACGTGGCTCAGTTGTGCGTTGTCCATCCTGCGCCGCAGCAACAGACTAGCTAGAGCCCACGTGGCTATTGCCATGCATTGCAGCCAGTCATGGCTCCACCACCTCTGCAGAAGGGATGCTGTTTCTCGTTTGATGTATTCATGCTCCCGGTCCGATGATGCTCCGCTCACTCGTATATCATGGGCGCCAGCTGTCTCGTTCAGCGATGGCGATTGCAATGAGACAACAAGTATGCGTCCCATCCATACTACTGGTGCAGATACTGACCGTGGCGCTAGCGTGCCAAGTGTTGGTACTGCAGTCCCTCCCTTTCTACATGGTGGACTCTGCACCATTCAGCGACCTACTGGCCTGTGCCGCGCCGAGTTGATCGGAGAGTTCCAAGTCCGTAATTTCTTATTTCTCAACGAAGCTTTGAATACTAGTACAAGCAGACTTCATTAAATATGTAGGAATTGAAAGGGTGTGGCCAGCAGTCCTTGATGTATGTTCGGTTTGTTCCAAGGTTGCATCGGACAGGCACGGACGTCTGGAGACTGTTAAAACTTAGCGGGTCGCAGGGCGTTCGTCATGTCCTTTACAGGGGCCCACTGGGTGATGTGCTTCATGGCCAGGCATCACTCCAACATACTTGGACTGGAGATACCGCGCTTGTACTCCGCTCCACGCGTTGTCATGAGAGACTGCTGGTCATACGCCAATGTTTCGCCTCTCTTCCTCCTCCCACCACTCAGAACCATTCAAGTGTCAGCCTCCACACACAGTTACTTGGCCCGCATCGATACCCACTTTGTGTAGCGGCAACTAGCTGGGTAGTCACGAAGTTCTAACACCTGGCTTGCGCTCTCAGCGAACGAGTCTACAGGGGGTGAGGAACTGCTCCGCGTCATGCAGCAAGGAAATCGATGTGTGGCTTTTTCACGCGCAATCTGCAAACGGAACGACATGGTGACGGGACAAAGTACAGCAAGTCAAAACTTGTGTCGCGCGCTTGCACCGAGGAGGGGATGGTCCATGCGCTCGCATGGCGATGTGTTCAATCTGGTTAGGAACGTGGTTTCCTGAAGTCGTTCCTACCGATCTTCAGAAGATTTGTAAAATAGCAGGAATAACTGTTGCATGTCCAGTTCATGCCATTCCTTACTCAAAGCCAGGGAGAATAGCACTTCTTTGAGTTTGGCAGCGGCAGAACGGCCTCCCCCATAGAACAGCTCTGAGTATGCGATGTTTATCCACCCGTTGGGAATTCCAGCCTGCACAAGTTGGACCGACTGCTTATGATACGCAGAGAAAGGCCATTAACGATTATGATGATCCGAGGCGAACAGGAGTAGCCCACTGTGTAACTTGATTGGTCAGCCAGTGGCAGCTGCATGTGTGAACCTGTCCGTTTGTTGTGGTCATTGAGGAGGCGAACGTTATGTTTGTTCAGTCGCCAGCTACGGGATGAAATAGTAGACGTTTATCGTCTACTTCATTCCACATGCTTCATTCTCCTGTGAAACATAGTGCTGAATATAATGTCTTGTCTGCGGCAGGGGTACTGGAGACGTGGCGACACCTGACATCTAGCAGTCCACATGGGTCGGTGGGGACTGAAATTGGAGGAGGAGAGGGAAGGTACGTAGTTGGGTGCGCAGAATGATTGTTTGTGTGAAATGAGTGGATTGTTTCTTACCCAGGGTTGGACAAAGAGAGGTGGAGCAGGAGGCAGAGACCTGGAGGAGAGTATGCGTGGAGATGAGGAAGATGATGGCAGATGTACCCGCAAGACCGTGTCATTATACAGTGGAAGATGGTAGGCAGGGGTAGCCCCTCTGGAGTCACTTGTAAACCCTCAGATGATCCTGCAGCATGCCTGATTTGCCCCTGGCTAGTGACAGCCCGAATAGTCAGCATCCGGCAGCAGGGAATGACATTCTGGCTCTCAAACCCTTTTGGACCCTCAGCTAACCGGTCAAAAATGGGAGCCTTTTTCCATAGCTGCTGAGAGGGAGGACAAACAAAAATACTATTGGGAAATCCTCCGTAGTCAGTTGGCCGCTGCCTATGTGCAGGCATCGTTCAGCTCTGAAAGTCTGACCGGGGAGGGTTCTTCAGGGCCTCACGTACTATGCCGCGGCTGCTGGGGGAAGGGTGGGGGTCAGGGAGGTAGGATAGCTAGTAGTACGCAGCTCCATCTGCAGCAACCTTTGTCTGGAGTGTCACTGATGATGAGCAGCGCTTCCTTGTCAGGAACCTTGTGAGGAGGGCAGTGCCAGGCGCAGCAGCCAGCAGCAGGATCTGGAGCAGACCCTGATCCTTCAGGTCAGTGGCTACTTGGACACGCACTCTGCCAACCCCAGTTAGAAGAATCCGATGGGAACTACTGTAGGCAGCCATAAAATGGATGTGTGGCCGCAACTTGACGAGTTTGACAGTGAGAAGTCTGTCTGTCCGTGCACAGGTAGTGTTAGGCGCTGAATTCAGAGCCGGGTGTTGTCTGTGTGGCCGCGGGGCATCCGTTAAACCTCAATGTGAAGGAACCCGCTGTTGTTCCACGGGAAAGTGGTGGGAACTGAATGACCTTCCTGTCAAGAAGAAGTTCGAGGCTGTGGATCGGCCAGGAATTTTCAGACACACACAATGCCTTAGGCGTCAGTGACTAACATGGCCATGAAGGCCTCACCCAAACTTGTGAGGAAATGATCTCGTCTGGGTGTTCAATACTATCTGCCCATAGCCACCTTTTCTGATGCCACATCCCGTCCTGATGCCAACACATCTGCTGTCACAGTTTCTCCGATCTGCTGCCATACCAAATCCATCTCTTTACTACAGGGACTGGGTTTATTGCCACTCGCCCCCTCCACGACTCTGTCATTGTTGTTCGAAGCTCTAATGACGCCTTCATGCGTGCTGCGTGTTGCTGCCGTGCCCTCCAACACTGTGGTCTATGTGTGCACATTCTGTGGCCTACTCGCTGTTTTTGCCACCTCCAGCATAGTCATTGGGCCTCTGAGACCTGCTATGGTGTTGTGGCTGCCCTGCGGTCACCTCCACACCCTGATCATTGTGCACCACTTCTCTGACCTCATGCTGCTGCTGCCATCATCTCCACTCTCTGTCATTATGCCACTCTGTGGCTACTACTGTTTTGAACAACTCCAGAATGTCATTGTGCCACATGTCTGACCTCATTGCTGCTGCCTGGTGGCTGCTGCCTATGAGCTACACACTGTGTCATTGTGCACTTCTTGTGGCATGTCTACTGTTTGCTCACCTCCAGATGTCATCTGTGCCACTCTATGGACGCCTCATGCTGCTGCTTGTTGCTGCCTGTTCCCTGCTCTACACTGTGTCATTGTGCCACTCTGTGGACCTTAGCTCTGTCTTTTTTGGGCCGACATCCAGATGTTCATTGTGCCTACTGCTTGATGACCTCTAGCTTATTGATGCTCTGGCTTGCCCGCTTTTTTCTTGCTCGCTGGTCACCTCCACTGACCGGGTCATTGTCGCACGCTCATATGACCGTCAGTGCTGCATGCTCTACTGCATCTCACGTGTTCTCACTCTCTGTCATTATGCCTACTCTGTGGCTACTCACTGTTGGTTGTTTTGCCTACACCAGCAATGTACATCTGTGACCCTGTTTGACTCATGCTGCTGCTGTGTGCCTGAATGTGCCGATGCATGACAAACACAACTGTGTTCATTTCATGCCCACTCTGTGGGCGCCTGTAATGTTTTGCCAATCCAGAATGTCATTGTGCCACTGTCTGACTCATGCGGCTGCTGTGCATGCTGCCGTGACCTACACACTCTGTCATTGTGCCACTGTTGACCTCATGCTGCTGACATTGTGGCTGCTGCGGTATCCTTCCACACTCTGTCATTGTGCCCAACTCTGTGGCCTACTCCTGTTTTTGCCACCTCTAGAATGTCATTGTGCCACTTCGATGACCTCATGCTGTAATGTGGATGCTGCTGTCACCTCGCCATCCACTCTGTGATGAATGTTTGCCAACTGAAGCTCTCAGCTTGTTTATTTTTCCAGCTTTCACTGCCATGACTTTATCAGGCACACTTCCGCTTGAGTTTTTTTGCGTCAGGTTTTGCCGTCGTTCTTAAGTGCCAGGGAATTTTATAGCTGAAGCTCGATTCTAGTGCAGGTGGCAGTATGTGCGTGTCATTCTAAAACACAAAGTATGATGATCCAAATCAAGCTCCATTGCATATTTAAGCATGGCACAACGTTACTACGCACCATGCAGTACTGTGCAGCCCTGGAAAGTGAGCTGTTTTTTAACTACGCTTCGTCCCAAAGTAATTAGGACCGATACAATTTTGTCTGGAATTTCAGGCAAAGTCAACGATCGAATTTTTGAGAATTCGCCCCATCTCTTAACTTCGGTAGTGAATAGTTATGCCCCAAATATCCAGATAATAATAATATTTTGACGAGCTAGAGGCTAGACTTATAATGGGAGGGGAAGGAGCGACACTGGTAGGGGGAGACTTCAATTGTGCTATGAACAACGTGGAGGATAGAAAGAAATATGGCAATGCTTTATCACCGGAGGATAGGAGGAAATCTGGGTTGTTCAAATTATGCGAAAATTTGGAGCTAGTGGACACATGGAGAGTATCTTATAGACTCGCCGATTACTAGCTCATGTCCATGGGTCATGGTCTAGAATAGACTACTTTTTGGCCAAACCGGATGCTCTGGGCATGGTAGAAGAAGTGACTATTGGGGATTTGATCATTTCTGATCACGCCCCGGTGTCTATTATCTTACACAATATATTCCCAAGAGGGACAGACATAATTTGGAGGCATGCCAGCGCACTTACTGGCGACGGATTTATTTAAGGATCTAATGTCCAGTGATGGAGGGAATGCAAGCAGGATAACAATCTGCTTTAAAGTAATCCCTAGTCTATTCTGGGATACTGGGATCAAAGCAGGTACTGTGGGGTTTTGAATCATGCTATAAGACAGCTAAATAAGAAAGAGTTGAGAAAAAGGCTTCTAATGGGGTCGGCAGAAAGGACTTAGGATGGCATACATACTATTTGTTAAGCAGATCCGACTGAGGATAAAAAGTGATGGGTGACATCCAAAGATCTCTGATGGGCTCCAACAAATAAAGGTTCTGAGGCCTTACGAAAGTGATCACGTTAAAGTAATCTTTATTTAAATTTGGAAATAAGTCAGGTAGCTTAATGGCCAACCTGGTCAGGGGAGAGAAAGAGGATGTATTAAAATATTTGTCAGCTGTAGGTGATCGCAGCACAGGAACATCTTAAAAAGGGGGCCAAAAAGAGAATCAATGGTAGTTTTACGAGAATACTATAAGACGCAAACTGTTAATACCCAGGCGATTTTGTCAGCTCGGCAAAAAATGGGAAAAAGCTTACTTCAGAAAAACATTTCTACTCCACAAAACTTTGTCAAACTCAAGATAGGGAACTCCTGATTGTGCAAAGTATGAAAAGAAGAGATCCTTAGTGTTGAATATCACAAAATCCTTATCCTAGAGTTAAAGCCCCCTCAGGCATCTGATGGTGTCTGCCAGGGGTAATCTGTTATAAATTTGATAAGGAGAGAATGGGCCACCAGCTCTTAGAAAAACAGGTACCTCAGGAATATCATAGATACGAGAAGGAACGATGTTGAAATCGGGAAGATAAAGCTTAACATTTAAAGTTTTTTTATGCTGTTGTCCCATGCCTGGATTAGACTTTTATTGTCATCAGTTTTTTATGTTCGTTATTTGGTTGTTTACTTGCTCTGGATTTATGTGTGTCTTCAATGAAAGAAGAAAGGACCCCATACAAACAAGAATCATCCGGCCAAATATCTTTGTTTGTACAAGGTTATTCAGAAGATCTTTATTTTCTTTGTAAGGGGACCATGTCGTGACACACGAGAAGACATCAGACAGAGTGTATTTTGATAGAGGGAAAATTGAAGTTTTATCTGGGGTTGCCGGTGCATTACTTTACCATTTTACAGCATTGGGACAGCCTTTGGGGCTTTAAAGGTTATTTGGGAGGATGGTTACCACCCAGGTAAAACGAAAAACCCACCTTTTTGGGCTGGAACTCTGAACAGTGCTTCGCTGAGGGGAAAAAGGCTTGGGCGGAAAAGATAACACCTAATTTTGCCCATGTCAAAGGTTGGATTACATAAACATCCTAAGCTAAAAAAAAATCGGGTCCATGATCTTTATTTTTAGGGTTAGGGGAAAGCTAAGCCCAACCGGGAGGTGGGAAAGGGAGGAACAAAAATTTTTGCACTTTTTAACAGCCTCATGGACAAAAAGTTAAGGAAAAAATAATACACGTATCCCGGAATTTCAGTCCCCAAAAGGAAAAACATCAAACATCCTCACAAACTAGATTTCACCGTTAGGGAACCCCAAAAGCGGGGAAAAAAAGGTTTGGGGACACTTTTAATGGCCCAGGCCCGGGTCCCAGGGACGTTAAAATTTCAAAGGGAATTGACCAGCCCCGCCAGGAAACTGAAAGGGTGTCAATCGTAAACTCAGTTACAAATTTTTCAGGAAAGCCATCAAACCGCCGGATTACGGTAAAATATCCGTATTGTAAGGGACCAGTCAGGGACACAAAGAAGACACAGACAGAGTGAGGCCCTGACGCTGGTCCCAACCCGTCCCTGCCCTTTTGGGGGGGTACCCGACTCCTTAAAAGGTCGGCCCCAACCAGAAAAAACTGAAAACTACACTGAATACGTGGGAACACAAACACAGACAAACAAATACAAAACACAATAAGGGAACGTCAGACAAACAAGGTTGGCAGCAAGAGGGCGGGCGCAGTACCAAATGGGAGACAGAGAGAAAACGTAAAGGGAGCCAAGTCGGTAATGTCGGGCAATCCAGTACAAAATCAGGAAGAGCAGAATAGTCAGAAGCCAAGCAGAGTCAGGTAACCAGAAAATCAAAAATAGACAGCAAGCAAAAGGTTAAAGGAAAGACCCATATAAACGGCACAGGGGACAGGTAAGGGAATCCTTAAATAGGGAACTGGTGAACACAGAGCAGAGGTGATAGGTGGAAATAAAACAAAGCCGGATAGGGAAACAAAGCTGTCAATCAAAGAGGAACACAGTTAACTAAAAGGGTGCTGGAGGATAGCTGGGCACGGGCGTTGGCCAGTAATCAATTACACACAGAGAAGGAAAGACTCAGTTAACACTGGTAACCACGAATACAAAGCATTATGTCAAAAACCACGGCATCCGTCGCAACGGCCGTGGCCGGCGACCAGAACTCGAAGCTGTCGTACATGATCATGACAATTCTCTAAAATGATGGCCAATAGGCTGGCGGAGCTAATGCCGAGGTTAATTGGAGGACATCAAATGGGATTTATTCAAGGCAGATTGGGCGTCAAAAACATTAGAGCTGTAATGGCCACCCTTGAAGCAGTGGAACGAAAGAAAATAGACAACAAAAGCCCAGCCTTATTGGTGATCGACGCGGAAAAGGCTTTTGATAATGTTAATTGGAATTGGCTCAAGCAAATTTTAGATGAAATTGGAGTCACAGGGCTTTTTCGCACTTATGTAGACGCAATGTATAGTATGCCCCAGGCCAGCATCAATACACCGGACTTCTTGTCTTCTCCTATTTTTCTCCAGAAGGGTGCCAGACAGGGCTGCCCTTTATCGCCTCTATTGTTCAATTTGGCCTTAGAGCCATTGGCACAACATTTAATTAATACAAATGCTTTTCAGGGGATATCAGTGGGAAGCAAAGAAATTAAGTTGGTATGCTTCGCAGATGATATGCTGCTTTTCCTTAGAGCCCCGAAACCCCGGGTGCGGGGGTGTTGAGGTAAGGGGGAATAGGGTTTTCCTTTTCAGGGTTTAAAGTAAAACCGAGAAAAAAAAGCCAGTTTTAATGTTAGGGGCAAAGGGGGGTTAAAGACAACAGGACGTAGAGTAGGGTGATAATACCCATTTAAATACTAGGCTTTAAAAAAGGATAAGTTTCCCAATGTCATCACTAAATTCAAGACTTAATAGATAAGAAAGGGGGAATTAGAGAGAGGAAGGGATCAAACTTTATCACTTGGGTCGAAAACCTTTTTAAGATGGTAAGCTTTGCGCGCCTGCTTTATCCGATACAGAGCATACCAGTTCTAATAAAGGACAAAGACATAAACATTCTAAGAAAGGCGTTTACCAGATTTATATGGCAGGGCAAATGGCCTAGAATAGGAATCAAGAAATTGATGATGGGAAAAGGACAGGGAGGGGCACAACTCCCCAATATTAGATTATACAATATTGCAGCAATGTGGAGACACATTGGGATTGGCTCAATGGTACGGATCATTTTTCCAACTTGGACTTGGAATCTCAGTTGGCGCTTCCACTGTCTTTGATTACCCTAATACACACGGCATGCAAAATGCATCCCACAGAGACTAAACAGAGCATTATATTAAGGGATACACTAGCAACGTGGAGACACATAAGGAAATGTAAAAACGACCTATGCATATATCATCGTATCTACCACTATGGGAAATGTCCGAATTTCAAGCAGGCAGGGAAATTAAGCTATTCCAAAGATGGAAAAGTAAGGGGATCCTTAAATTGAGGGACATTCTCATAGAGCAGAAAGGAGCTCTGATGACATGGGAACAGATAAGAGAGAAGTATGGTCTAGAGAACCAGCAGGTGTTTCGGTTTTTCCAAATTCGAAATTTCTGTAGATCAAAAGTGTCGAACCTTTGTTCATTAGAGGAAACGGGGGATTTTAGTGAGTTATGTAAACCCAGAGGATCTAGAGGACTTCTATCTCAATTGTACTCTAGCTTAAACGGCAAAGAGTCAGAAGAGATAGTGTACTCAATGTTCAAAAAACTGGGAAAATACATTACAGGACAATGATATCTCAAGGAAAATATTGAGGGGCTTTGAAGTAGTAAGGAAAGCCACGACAAACGTTCAGTGGAGAGAACTACTGTTTAGGATAGCGCACAAAGCAATATATGATATTCCTTACAAAACAAATTCACAGTATTGGACCAAATGCCCAAAATGTCATGAAGACAAGGCAGATTTGCTCCATGCTTTGTGGACATGCCCAGCCATAGATAACGTGTGGAAGGAGATCAAGACATTTATTAAGGAAGTATGGAACATAACTATCCCTCTTCTCCCACAGTGCTATCTATTTCATTACATTGAACAAAAAAAGGGGAAAAAGGAGGAAGGGAAAGAGACCTTACTGACCGAAAAGGGCATACATGTATTGCTTTTGGCGGTAAAACGATGTATTTTACGTCATTGGATAAAACCTACAGTACCCTCTACGGAGGAGGTGATGATTTGCCTCAGACAAATGTTGCATATAGAGAAATTAGACGCTGAGAGGGACAAGGATAAAAACGCAAAAACATTCTTTAAAAAATGGAAACCTTTTATTTCTAAAGTCCTGACACTCTGAATGAGAGAATTTATGGAACCATTTAAATACTCAGAATTTTATCTGAAGGAAAAGTTGAAAGGCAGCTTAGGTCGTTTGGAGGTGGATATACAGGAGTAATAGAATGCACACTGGTTAGTTTGGGGGAGAGGTTGTGGGAGGGGGTTTAGTTAAAAGGGAGAAAAAGGAAAATACACGGAAGCAGTTCTCAGGTATACTATGGTCTATTGACTAATCGTTTTGTTTTCAACGTATTAGAACATAGTACAATGATTATTTCTGGAATAGTGTGACAATTTGAGATGATGCACGATATTTCCTATGCATAAGTTTTGTATTTATCTGCTCTGTTCAATAAAAAAATTTATTAAAAAAAAAAAATGCAAGCTTATGCACATGGGAAGGAAAAATCCAGCAAACTTAATTGTAGCAACCAGTGTCAGGCAGCTGCTGCAAACGCAAACAGGATTATGGGGTGTATTTAAAGGGGCATAGATACACATGATGAGAACATTATTCTCTCATTATACAGGACACTGGTCAGACCACACATGGGATATTGTGTATAGTTTTCGGCACCAGTGCACAGGAAAGACATTGTAGAGCTTGAACAGGTACAAAGGTGGCAACGAAAATAATAAAAGGACTGAGTTGACTGCAATACCCAGAAAGGTCAGCAAGATTAGGGTTATTTAGTTTAGAGAAAAGACGGCTTAAGGAGAACAGAATAAATATATTAAAGGTCAATATAGAGATCTTTCCCAAGATCTATTTATACCCAAGACTGTATCCAGAACAAAGGGGTGTCCTCTACGCCAAGAGGAAAGGTAGAAAGGTATTCTTTACTGTAAGAGCAGTGAGATTGTGGAACTCTCTGGCAGAGGACATTGTCATGGTGAATTCACTAACAGAGTTCAAAAAGGTTCTGGATGTATTTCTAGAGTGTAATAATATAACAAGTTATAGTGACTAGAATTCTAAAGAAGGGTCGTTAATCCAGGGATTTACTCTGATTGCCAGATTGGAGTCAGGAAGGAATTTTTTTCCCTAAAATGAGGACAATTGGCTTCTACCTCATTCCTGGATCAATACTATAGCACAATAGGCTGAACTGGATGGACGTCTGTCTTTTTTGGTCTTACAAACTATGTAACCTGCTTTCTAAAACTCAGCAAAGAACAGAGTTTATTATCTGTCCCCTATCTCACTCAACCCAACCTATCTATCACAGTCTCAAATGTCTGTTGTCTTGAGATAATCTTTGACTGTGCCATGTCCTTCAATAAGCACATCCGAGTCCTTGTCACCGCCTGATGCTTCCATCTCAAACACATATCTCGAATCCATTCTTTTCCCAACTTTGAGTGTAAAAAAGTGCTCACTCATGCTCCTGTTATCTCCCACCTAAACTACTGCAACATCCTTCTCTGTGGCCTCCCATCTAATACTTTAGTTCCTCTCCAATCGATCCTCAACTCTGCTGCCCTGGTTGATCCACCTCTCTTCTCGGTACTCCCTGGTCCTCACCCTCTGTCAATCCCTTCGCTACTAATTGCCCTGCAAATTCAGGTCCAACTACTAACTATGATGTACAAGTTCCTTCCTAGCCTATTTCCCCATTCATTTCTGCCTTAATCTCCTGATACCGATACCCCATTTACATAATCCCTAATCCTTGAAGGCCATCCTTCTCTATTCTTCTTTTGTTTGGTTCTCACACAACTACCTTCAAGTATTCCCTATACTCTGGAACGCTCTACCAAAGCACAGCATTCTCTCCTCCACTTTTGAAACGTCTAAAAGTAAACTAAAAATGTCTTTAGGATAGCCTACACCCTATAATAACCCTTCTGCCACTGCACCACCATCCCTTAACTTAACTTCTTTCTATTGGTCCCTTCCTTAATGAATGTAAATCCATGTGGACTCTCTCCCTCTGTACTAGTTTGTAAGTTATTTTGATTGTACAACAACCTTCAATTAATGGCATTTTAAAATAAATAATACTGACAAATTATGTAAATAATAAAGTCTTAATAATGATCAAGTCCTGCTTCTACCATCATGTACTGCCAAAACAAAGCGTCATTCAGTGTCTATCACTATGCAGTTACAAAATATATAGTCACATTACATTATTATAACCACCAACTAATATCCAGTGTACAACCATGTGCAGCAGGAACAACAGCTACATGCTGAGAGTGACTAATTAAAGGGGTTGTCTCGCTACAAATATCAGCTTTCAACATGTTGGGATCACTAAATGAAGACGTTTTCCAAATATATTGCGTTGTTCATTTTCTTTTGTTAAGGAGCTACAAGTGATTTTATCACCTTCTGTGCTCTCTCTGGTTCCCCAAGTGACCGACCTGTGTACTTCTACCCCCTGCTGTTTGTTCTATCTGATAGCAGGGAGTGATGTCATCACACATGACACAGCACACAGAACTTCAGACAGTGAGAGCTTGTTTGTTATTTGATCTGTCAGACAAAAGCCAGTAATTACTGCTGTTTACTTTAACTCAAAAGCTTCCCTGGTCCTGACAGCATGAGATATATCTAATTAGCAGAAGTCTGAATACACAGAGCTCATATGCTAATTACAGACAGCTTGACCAGGAAGTGACAGAGCCAAGCAGCATTATTTCATTCATGCATCCTATGAAACTTTGAGATGAGACAACCCCTTTAAAGGGAACCTGTCACATAGATTATGCCCCCTTGCTGAGGACAGCACAAGCTAGTGTCAGACCTGCTGTTCCCAGCACTGTGCCCCTTATTCTGTAAGATGCAGCAGTTTTAGAGCATTTACCCCTTAAATCTTATTCATGAGCAGGTGTTAGCCCCGCCCACCAAAGGCTAGCTCCGCCCACTGACAGTTATTCACAAGTTTCTACCTATTCAAAGTAATAGGTTTGTCAGTTGAGGTGGGCGGGGCTAGCCTCCAATTGGCCGGGTTTGAAAAAAACTGACACTCTGAAGGACTCTTCAAATGACTCTTCTTGTTGAAAACTGCAGATTTGAGCATTAAATACTCGAAAACTACAGCATCTTACAAAATAAGGGACACAGCGCTGGAAACAGTATGTCTGACACTAGCTTGTTCTGTCCTCAGCCTGGGGGCCAAAAACTATGTGACAGGTTCTCTTTAAGGTCTTGGTAGGTCATCACGGGTATCTGGAGCCATGCTAACTGCATCCCACAGCTGCATAGAGCCAGCATAATGATTAAGGTAATCCCACAGATGCTCAATCAGGTTCAAGACTGGGGATTTATGGGGCCAGGGTGGTACTTGGTCCTGCTCTTTCAACCAGTATTGGGTATTTCTGGCCATGTGACGTTACATTGTCTTGTTAGAAGGTGCCATTGTCCACTTTTAGTAAGAATACCGCTTGTTGCCCACAGCCCTTTTTTATATAAGGTTATTGAATGCTGCTATGGTCTGATTTGAACATGCAGCCCTGAGGTTTCAAGAATATACTTCTAAGCACTAAACCACCATGTCCCATGCATAGCAGTACAAAATCCTCTGGGTCTGTATGGATCATATGGTAACTTCATAAGGCACTGTATTCTATTGTATGAAGAGGCAAAGGGAGGTAAAGAACAGGCCCATACAAGGCTATGAGCACCATATTACAGATCTACACAAAGAGAATTGTCACAGTCATCTGCATGAAGCCTTATACCCAGCAATATACTAAATATATGTGAACCCATTTCATACAAGTATATACCTTTATAAAAAGCTGACATTCTCTGTATTGTGCATTGATACTACATCATTCCACAGCTGCGCTGGGTGTAATCGGGACAAACTTTTTGGAAAAAAGTAGAGAATTCATTCAAGAAAAACAAAATCAAATTTGAATTTCCTACTGAGAAGCTCTGTCCAGGAATAACACACAGACTGACATTAGTCCACCTCATGCGGTGCCTGGGCAGGAAACCAAAAACTGCAATTTTCTTATCTTCAACAAAAATAAACTACATCAAAATGCAAAAGTCAAGAGGAAGATCATGGAGCAGCGTGTCACTGACGATGCTACGGTGCAAGAATGCAGGTATTATATCAAAAGTTCTCGATTGTGCTGACACTACTGGAAGTATGATAATATACCGATGACCCCTGACAACCTGAAGCACCAGGGTTTCCATAGCTTAGTACTATTCAGTTCATGGTCATGTAGTAATTTCATGACAATCAAACTGAACCTGTTATATTGTCATAATGGCTTTGTTTAGTATGGAGCTTATTCCCCTCCTCCAGCATCCACCGCTCAAAGATTGTATAACTGCTTTAATATTGACCCCTTCACGACATTGGACGCAAGCTTCCGCCCAAGTCGTGTAGGGGTTAACGCAAATGGACGTAAATTTATGTTCTGGGATAGTGCCAACTCTAAAACAGATTAACCCCTTGGCTGTTGCAATCAGTCGCGGTTGCAGCAGCTAAAAGACAGACAGAGGGAGGGGGCTCCCTGGGCCTTTATCGTAGCAGCCATAATATTATCGCTGCTGCGGTCTTACGTGACAGTCCAGGTGCCTGGGAAAGATTGAGATGGGCTGTCCCTGATATCACGATGACCATCCGTGCCCTGTGGACATGGCCAACCATGTCTCTGACATCATGTCCTCTCTCTATCTCCAACTAAACCTCACTAAAACTGACTTCTAAATCATCCCCACCCATCTACAACCGACCTCACCCTGCTATTTCTATCTCAGTGTGTGGTACCACCCCTAACTCCTAGGGATGCAGGCCCGCTGTCTGGGGGGTTTTACTAGACTCTGATCTGAACCTTCACCCCCTATATCAAATCCCTTGCCCGCTCTTTTTACCTCAAACCTCAAGAACATCTCAGAATCCGTCCATTTCTCACCTTGGAAACAACTCAAACTTCATTGTTAGCTTTATTCATTCTCGTCTTGACTACTGTAACACCCTACTTGTTGGTCTTCCTCTCTGTAAACTCTCCCCTCTCCAATCTGTCCTGAATGCAGCAGCCAGGCTTGTCTGTCTTTCCAAGACCGCTATAACTGATGCCTCTACCCTGTGTCAGTCTCTGCACTGGCTGCCTATTCAGTACAGAATACACAAAAACTCATCACTCTCACACATAAGGCTCTCCACAGTGCTGCACCCCCATACATCTCCTCCCTTATCTCGGTCTACCACCCTCCCGCTCTCTCCGCTCTGCTACTGATCTAAGACTACACACCTCACTCATCCGAACCTCCCATGCCCGTCTCCAAGATTTTGCACGTATTGCACCAGTTCTCTGGAACATGTTACCCCATGTGATCAGGCACACTCACAACCCTCACAGTTTTAAGTGCGCTCTGAAAACTCATCTTCTAGACAAGCCTATCAAATCCCTAATTGTCAACCCCCAAATTCTGTCACAGATTTCGTCACTTTCCTGCACTTTGGCACCCACAGGCACTTATCTGTATATAGATGTAATGGTTGGGATGGCAGGTTCGTCCACTTTTTATGTATACTACCCCATATTTATGTAACATGGCTGGTCCATTGTAAACCAAGCACTTGTCAGCCTTTGTTTCACCCATACACCCTAATAGATTGTAAGCTCTTGCGAGCAGGGCCCTCACACCTTGTGTCTCATTTGTCAGTAGCTTTTTTATAATGTAATGTCTGGTTTGTCTGTGCTTATTCCCTCTATATTGTAAAGTGCTGCGGAATATGTTGGCGCTATATAAAGATTATTATTATTATTATTATAGTGATTGACAATCGCTATGGAGACTAGTATATAGCAGTTCTGCTATGTACTGACCTCTATTGTATCAGTGCTACAAGTCCCCTATGGGGAAAGTGAAAAAGTACAAAAAGTGGGAAAAAAAGTAAAACACAAACACGAAAAATAAAATAAAAAACACATATACCGAACTCAAAAAAAATAAAAAAAATTAATAAAGTACAAATATTTGGTATTACTGCGTGCATAACCACCTGCCCTATAAATCTGTCATGTTATTTAACCCGCAAGGTGAACGCCTTAAAAAATCCTAAAAAAACAGTCACAGAATTGCGATTTTCGTTTATCCTTCAACACATAAAATGAAATAAAAAGGCGATCAAAAACTCATATAAATGCCAAAGTGGTATCAATTAAAACGTCAGTTCATCCCGAAAAAAAAAAAACCCTTACATAGCTCTGTATATGGAAAAATAAAAAAGTTATGGCTATCAGAAAATAGCGATGCATAAATATTGTTTTACGCAATAAAAACACTTTTTTTTAAAGTGCTTCAGCATTAAAAAACTATATAAATTGGGTATCGTCGTAATCGTATTGACCCACAGGAGCATAGGAGGAACAAACGGGCACAGGCAGGATGGGGTGGGAAGTGGACATATGGTAGATGCTAGTTCTAAACTATTTTGTGTGGAATAACTATCTGTCTTGTACACAGAAATTTTCGAACTTTGAAAATGTAAAATTTTTCAAAATGTTCACGATATTTTGACATTTTTCACAAACAGACAAGGATTTATGGACCAAAATCTCTTACTAACTTACAGTATAATGTGTCATGAGAAAACAATCCTTTGCTAAAAAGATTAAATTAATAGGGAAAATTCAAAAAATTTTTTTAAAAAATACTAAATGAAAAACTGTTTTTGGTCTAAACTCACTTTTTTGCCCATATGTTACTATGGGCAAAAAAGTGAGTTTTAGACCTAAACAGTTTTCATACATGTCGCCCAAAGTGTCACATGTCAGATTTTAAAAATGGGGCTCTGTCAGAAAGACCAAAACTGGCTGCATCCTTAAGGGGTTAAACTAGAAACTGACCAAAACCTGTCATTTTTTTCTGAATGGAATATTAATAATAACATTTCTAAGGAAGAACATTCACAAGTTATAACAAAAATGGCCACCATAACCAAATGACAGAAAAAAAAGTAAACATATTTAAAGGGGTTGTCCAGTGACTTAAAAACTGGCTGTATTGGTTGTGTTACTGAAAATAGAAGAAAACCTTAACTCACCTGTGAAGCTCGCTCTGTTCCAGCACCATCAGTGCTTCTTACAAATGACCTCACACTTATTAGTCACGTGCAGCCCATCACTGCCCCAGAAGTCTCTTCCTCTATGAATACCATGTGACTGCTGAGGCTGCAGGGTCATGTGACTGATAAACATGACTTCAGTTGTCTTATGTCTTTATTTATGTAGCACCAACATATTCCACAGCACTGTACAATGCACATGATATTTATACAAACAAAATCAGACATTACATACTAACAAACGAATCAACAATTCAAACACGAGGAATGAGAACCCTACTCGCAAGAGCTTACATTCTATGAGGAAATCGGTAGCTCTATAAAAAGTAAAGAGGTCTCAAATTATACAGTGTATCCCCTGGCACAAGAAGTCATTGAGAGGAGAAGAAGCTCATAAGAACATAAAGAAAGGAGGATTCGGGTAGTAAGTGCCCTTCACTTTAACAATAGATTCCTTTTGGGTGAACAGTGAAGGTGTTATTCTGAACAGTCTAGCTCCTGACCATTATATTTGTACTCTGTCTGTCCTGACCTCTAGCCTGTTTCCCATGACAACTGAATCTTGCCTGCACTGACCTTCTGCCCTTGTGACCTGTCTGTTCTTACAGTACCACACTAAGTAAGGTCTGAGCTGAGGGTAGTGACCTGGGGATCCCTTTAGCAGAGTCCAGATACCTGTTTAATGGCTAAACCCTTAATGACTGCCCGTCGACTCTTGACGTTGGGCGGTGCAGGTCATTCATCTGCAGCACCCAGTACCGCAGCAGGGCTGTATTACACAGCCCTGTTCCCAGCGCAGCTCCTGTAAGCATCGGGGAGCAGTGGAAACATCCGCTGCCCAGCGCTTAACCCTCTGTTTGCCACGGTTTGTGACCGCAGCATAATCAAAGGGCTTTCCCCTGCTTCATTGGGTGATTGGGACTCTGGTGACCCGAAACTGCCCGGGAAATGGCTGCACAGTCAACCCTGAGGACCTAGAGTAGCCCCAGGGCTGTCTGTGTAAGAGTGCGTTTACATGGAATAGACCAAATACCGGTCGGGAAATACCGACCGGTATTTACTCTATTTCTGGCACGCAGGGGGAGGGCTTTTGTCTGTTTGTGGATTCAAGCCCTCCCCCTTCGTACCTACATGTTCATGTTCCGCCTAAAACCCGGAACGGCGGCGGTGTAAAAAAAATCCGGCGGAAAATCAGTGCAGAGGGGACTGCTGTATGGATTTTCTATTTAACTTTATGTAAAAGATTGACAGACGGTTTACAGACGGCTTTCAAATCTGAAAATCGTCTGTAAATCCGACTGAAAAACTGTGCCATGGGGACATGCCCTAAGCAGCCAGCAATCAGGGCAGACTGTGTGCTGCCCTGATTGCTGCCTGTGTCAAACTGACACAGATTATAATGTATTAGCATATATGAATATGGTAATACATTATTAAGTGTAAAAAAGAAATATACAACAGTTATCCCTTCATGGGGTTTTTAAAAAAAGTAAAAAAAAGAAAAAAGTGTAGGAAAAATAAATAAATAAAAATAAATATTTAATAAAAAATAATGGTGCATACACTGTACACACAAAAAAAAACCTACACATATTAGGTATACAAATAACCGTAATAACCTGTAGAATTAATCTAACTAGTTATTAAATGTGAAATGTCCAAAAAAAAATTTTTAAAGAAATTGAAAAAATTTAAAACAAATTCCGCAATAATTTATAAGTGAATTTAAACTATTCCTTCAAAAAGTACAACGTGTCCCAAATAATATGAGGCCTCATACAACTGCGTCATTGAATAAATAAAAAAGTTATGACTGTTGAAACACAAGGAGGCAAAAACTAAAAAAATGTGCTGGTCATTAAGTACTTCTCAGTCGTTCGGCTTAAGGGGTTAAAGAATAGAAACTAGATAATTCCTTAGACTCCGCTCCATAATGAAGCCCTTTGCCAAATGTGATACAACCCAGCAGAGTCACTTCAGCTACCTGGTATACTCCATAACACTTAGATCTGTGATATATAAGGTTTTATGATCCAGAGCAAGATTTCTAAGTAAAAAGCAGAATAAATCCTGACAGGACTCCTAAAAGACACAGTGAGAGTCCAGTTACCCCACCCACATACAGTAATTAAAAGCCTTCAATGTACAGTCATAAAAGGAAAGTTGTCAATCACTGTGTGTGGGCAGGATAACAGGACTCTCACTGTCTCTCCTAGGAGTCCTGTTGTGATTTACTCCGTGTTTTATTAAGAAATTTTGCTCCAAGTTACATAAACCTATCACAAAGCTCAGCTTCTCTCCCTCTATCACATACCTGCTCTCAGAAAGGGGAACCACACATCTTCTGACAGGTTAGTTTTAAGGCATTGCAAATTATACACTTCCTGGGTTGTCTGTAAACACATATTTGACGTTAGCCAAGGAAACAGATTCTAAAATGTTCCTAATAAAAAATTAGCAATTTACATTTGGGTACAGTACTATATGAATGAGAACAAAGTGGCACAAGACCACCATCTCTCAAGGAACAAGTCACCTGGGTCAATAAAACAATTGAGGGGGGAGGGGTAGATTAAATAAGAGCTTAGAGTCATGTGTTGGCAGTGATGAAGACGCTGTGATCCTGAAGGAACATTTATTCCTTGACATTCACATTAAGAGACTGCAGCTGTGGAGCCAAACTGTAAAACTGTCAATGCGTTAAAGGATTCCAGATCCTAGAACACTGACAAACTTGTCCTGGACCAGGAACGCCAGTCCCTTTAGTGCAAGTCAAATATGTGTTTATTGAGCATTCAAAAAGCGGCATATTCTAAATACTACAAACTGATTGAAATGTAATGTCTGCCCTAATATCACGAGACCCGGCATATAGACCCACCATAGAGCTTTATATCCAAGCTTAGTGTTAGCCCTTGCTTCCAGGGGGTTTCCTGACCACCTTTTTATTACCAATTTTATTACCAATTTCCAAGATCTATGTTGGAAAACATCTGTGGTGTCATAAGGCTGTTAGCGTTTAGTACATTAACTTATTTTAAGACAAAATATATATATATATATATATATATATATATATAATATATAATATATATATATATATATGTTGTATATATTATATATATATTATATGTGTATATATATATGTCTATATATATGTGTGTGTGTATATATATGTATATATATACACACACTGATCATCAACTGATCATCTCTGGATAGCCACACCAGCAGGGAGACTTGTGGTAAGGGTTACGGAACTGTGCTTTATTTACCAACCCAAATCCCAGCAGAGCTGACTTCGCAACACAGTCTTTCTGAGAGTCCATGGTAGCAGTATGGTTGTAGTGCAGTTCCACTACATTTTATGGTGTTCTACATGGCTGCAATGAACACTAAAGTAGAAGTGTCTCTTCATCCTACTCCTTGGGATTATTGGGCTTGAAATCTCACTGATTAAAGACTGATGGAAGGAGAAAAAGCTAAGTGTCATGCTGAAGCCTGCTGGTTTATCAATATCTATGGCCTTCTCCATTCTCTTTGTCGCAATCATGGTTCCTTTGCTGCACTCACCATCGTTTCAGTCCCCCAAGGGAATGCTGGCTGCTATTTAGTTAAATGACCAGCGTGTACTGTATCACTCATCACAGCATGCTGTAATATATTTAAGGGACACTCTGAAACCGGAACAATAGGTTCCTTTTGTTAAAGGAGTTTTGCCACGAAGTAAAATTGACGTGGGAAGTTTGCAAATGAAATAACAAAAATTTTCACCATTCATTATTATTAACAACTCTGCACCGTTTTTTGTCTTAGCTGCTCCCTTAGCGATCCATTGTTTACAGCTCGTCTCCAGGGTATACGACCAGGGCGTCCTGGTCGCACATGCTCAGACATCACTTCTTCTCTCAGGCAGCTACTGAGTGTTCAAACCCCAGGTGCTGTCATTCTACTCCTGTCCTCTGTCCTCCTTAGTACTTAGTCAAACAGTGCAAATAAATAAAAAAGAAACCTCAATAAGGTCTGTGCATTGATAAAGAGAAAAAAAAACAAAAACACAGACTTGGTTCCTGCAGAGATTTGAACCTAGGACCCTTGTGCTCTGAAGCAAAATCATTAGCTCTCAGCTACTCACAATGCTTTACATAAATAGACTTTTCTTTGACTACAGAGAGGGAAAAGGGCCCGGTGATGTCACCTGCTGGGTCACATGACAAGCAATTTAAACAAATCACACACGCCCCCTTCTGAGCACACAGAGCTGAAGAGCTGGATGCAGGAGGTATGAAATGAGATTGTGGCAAAACCCCTTTAAGTGAACAGTTAAAGGGGCTGTGCTGATTTTTTATGTATGTGTTATAATTTGGTTCTGACTCGGATAGCTCCCAACCATTGTCTGTGTTTGCTGCCTGCCCTGACCTCTTGCCTGTTACCTTTGATGACCAAACTGTGTCTGACCTCTTGCCTGTGGTGAGTACACGTTACTTACTCTAACCTCTAGTCTGTTACCTGTGACAAATTAAAGGGGTTTTGCCAGGACGTGCCTTATCTGCTAAGAATCAAATGTAAACAAGCCACGCTGAGCTGAGAGAGCGAGAGACACAGCCAGAGCACAGAGCCGTGCATAAGGGATCGTGTGAAATGTTCACTCAAATAATCAAACTACAACTAGTGGATTCTGTATACAAAAGACAAAACCTTTTCTCCACAGCAGCTTGAAAGCTTCTTCATGTTCTCTGTCATCAGATAAAGCAGGGATATAATCACACTACAACTAGTGGATTCTGTATACAAAAGACAACATATTTCTACTCGGTGCCTTGAAAGCTTCTTCAGCTCCCTTTCATCAGATAAGAAGTGTTCTCTGCGCAAACCCGGTCAGCAGCTCTTGTCAGGTCGTATCTAATAGAAGCTTTTAAGTAACTAAGGGCAGGTAAGGCAGCCTGTAGCTCTCTCAGGCTGCAATTTTTGTAATCACATATATTTAGAAAAGTGATTAAATACCCATTTTGGAGGATCCCATGTCAACATTACATTGTGGCAAAACCCCTTCAACTCTGCCTGCTCCAGCCTTCTGTTCGTATGACCACATCAAGTAATTTCAGTTTCTTTAACTCCTAAGAATATAATACTGTATTTTTACATAGCTTTTTTTAAAATAGCGGCCAGACTACAGCTAATTGGCATGCGGAACTACAGCCTCCTACAATAATACATACATGCTGTTAAGTTGGGAACTTGTCACGTTTAGCATGCTATCTCATAAGCTGGCAACATGTTGTAGAGCAGGAGGAGATAAGCAGATTTATATAAGGTTTTGGAGACAAAAATTCAGCAGAACCTATCATTTATTCATTTAAATTTCTGCTTATTCTGGGTTAAGGAGTCCAGTAGGCGGTCTAATGAGTGACTGGAAGCCTCCCGTGTATGAGTGTGCATACAGAGGTAGCTCTCAGTCACTAAGACCACCTACTGGACTCCTTAACTCACAATAAGCAGAGATCTAAATGAATAAACGACAAGCAAAGCTTCACCACAGCATGATGCTGCCACCACCATGTTTCATGCTGGGCATGGTGTGTTCAGGGTGATGTGCAGTGTTGGCCTTCTTCCACACATAACATTTGGCATTTCAGTCTCATCTGATCAGAGCACCTTCTTCCACATGCTTACTAAATAATCTACATATGTGTCTCCTACATAGCTTACTGCAAACTACAAGCAGCATTTCTTATGGCTTGCTTTCAAAAAGTGCTTTTTTTGCCACTCTTCCACAAAGGCCAGGTGTGTGGAATACATGACCGATAATTGCCCTGTGAACAGATTCTCCCATCTGAGCTGTGGATCTCTACAGCTCCTTCAAAGTGACCCTGGGCCTCTTGGCTGCTTCTCTAATTAGTATTCTTCTTGTCTGAGCTGTCAGTTTAGGTGGACGGCCATATCTTGGTAGGTTAGCAGTTGTGCCATATTCCTTCATTTATGTATGATGCATTGAACAATGCTCTGTAAGATGTTTTTTAAACCTAACCCTGAAATACACTTTGCCACAACTATCCCTGAGTTGTCTGGTGTGTTCCTTGGTTTTCATTATGCTGTTTGTTCACTAATGTTCAAACCCCTGAAGCCTTCACAAAACAGCTGTAGTTATACAGAGAGTAAATTTCATCAGATATACCTTATTTACTAATTAAGTGCCTTCTAAAGGCGACTGGTTAAACTAGACTTTAATTAGGGGTATCAGATTGAAGGAGCCTGAATACATATGCACGACACACTTTCCAGTTTTTTAATTTGCAAAAATTTGGAAAAGCATGTATCATTTTCTTTACACTTCACAAACACTTGCTACTTTGTGTTGCTCTACCACATACAAACTCATTTAAGTTTGTGGCTATAATGCTTTAAAAATGAGGAATAGTCTAAGTCATATGAATACTTTTGCAACCCACTGTAAACATAGTTTTACTCTTTTAAGCTTGGCCTTTGCAAGCATAGAAAATGACTATGCGTGGTGATAGCATTAGGACCAGACATGCAGCAGGTACTTTGTATCTTCAGTGATTTGTTCTAGAGATGTATAGGAACTTTTACAGCATTCATGACAAGTCCAAAATGAAATGTTATGTTTTCTGTTTTCATTTAGTTGGGTTGAGATGTCTGAAGAGGGTAAGCTCCAAGCATCCTGTCACCAAAAGCAATGAACTGGTTCTCCAAGTTATTTCTAGTGGTACCCTACTGGTCTAAGTTTAGAGGAATGTGGTTTGCTTTACTGCATGGGACACAAAACCCACATAGAGACAGTCATAAAATGTTTTGTTGAATGTATTAACTGATTCATTAGATAACTTTTTTGCCTCCATATGTTTATGTCTCGTGTTCTCAAACATTTAAAATGATCAAACTTTACAGTTGTAGAAGCCCTGGAGGTTGTTTTTAGGCTAAACTGTGCATTAGTCAAGAGAAAGACATATTTTTTAGTATGTTGTACAGGTTCACTTTATTTTCCCCTTTAAAAGTTTTATTTTTTCAGCTTAGTCTTCAAACTGTGACTCTCTAGCTGTTGTAAAACTTCAACTCTTGATGGAAATGCTCCAGTGCACGATTTGTAGTTTTGCAGCAGATAGAAAGCTACAGGTTGGAGGCCACAGCTCTATAGCCTACATACAATGATAAGATTGAATTTACCTATTTGGACCTGACCACCCACCAGTTTGTTTATGACATAGATCCGGAAACATTTCTATAATTGTTGTAAATTTTTGCTCTATAATTGTTGTAAATTTTTGCTCTATAATTGTTGTATTTTTTGTCGTACTGTGTACATGCTAAAGAGTGATTTATAAATTCATCAGTATGTTATGATATTTCAGAAGAAACCAGTAGAGCTGATTTTTGGGGCACATCCTACAGCTACTGTACATGACTGCACACATATACACTTGAACTCTACCGCTTGCTTTCTGCATTTTTCCTAAAAAATTATCGCCATGCCTTCTGGGCCACTCTAAGTCTAGCACTAACCACTGAACAAAATATCAGACTGGATAGCAATTATTCAACAAACACCCAGCAGCACCCAAAAGTCCCTAAAACCGATACAACCATTGAATTTATAGAACATTTTAACCCCTTCCTGACAGTCGATCATAATTTTTTGGCCCTTAATTTTCTCCTCCCCACCATCCAAGTGTCATAACTTTTTTACTTTCCCTTCTACATAGACATATGAGGGACTTTTTTGCAAAAAAGATTTTACACTCACCGCCACTTTTTTAAAGGTACACCATGCTAGAAACGGGTTGGACCCCTTTTGCCTTCAAACTGCCTCAATTCTTCGTGGCATAGATTCAACAAGGTTTGCAAAAGTGCTCAATTGGTACCAAGGGGCCCAAAGAGTGCCAAAAAATATTCCCCATACCATGACACCACCACCACCAGCCTGAACCGTTGAACAAGGCAGGATGGATCCATGCTTTCATGTTGTTGACGCCAAAATTCTGACCCTACCATCCGAATGTCGCAGCAAATCAGACTCATCAGACCAGGCAACGTTTTTCCAATCTTCTACTGTCCAATTTCGATGAGCTTGGGCAAATTGGAGCCTCAGTTTCCTGTTCTTAGCTGAAAGGAGTGGCACCCGGTGTGGTCTTCTGCTGCTGTAGCCCATCTGCCTCAAAGTTCGCCGTACTGTGCGTTCAGAGATGCTCTTCTGCCTACCTTGGTTTTGTAACGGGTGGCTATTTGAGTCACTGTTGCCTTTCTATCAGCTCGAACCAGTCTGCCCATTCTCCTTTGACCTCTGGCATCAACAAGGCATTTCCGCCCACAGGACTGCCACTCACTGGATGTTTTTTCTTTTTGGGACCATTCTCTGTAAACCCTAGAGATGGTTGTGCGTGAAAATCCCAGGAGAATCAGCATTTCTGAAATACTCAAAACCAGCCCTTCTGGCACCAACAACCATGCCATCGTTAAAAGGGCACTCTAATCACCTTTCTTCCCCAGAGTGATGCTGGGTTTGAGCTGCAGGAGATTGTCCTGACCCATGTCTACAATGGCCTAAATGCACTGAGTTGCCCCCATGTGATTGGCTGATTAAAAATTAAGTGTTAACGAGCATTTGGACAGGTGTACCTAATAAAGTGGCCGGTGAGTGTACATTTTAATGGTGCCATTGACTGTACCATAGAATATACTGGGAAACCTAAAATAAATTCTAAGTGGGGTGAAAAAACCATACTTGTACCATGCGGAGGTTATTAGTTTATGTTCTTTACTCTTTATTATAAATGATGTGTTACCTGTATTCTGCAGGTTGATACATTCTGGTGATTTCATATCAAGGTTGGGTTTTCGTTATGTTTTAGTACTTTTAAAAAATAAAAACATTCTCTGTTTCTTAAACATGCACTGCAGCCCCATTTTCTGCAACCAATAACTTTTTTGTTCTTCCACCTATAAACTTTTTGTTGATACCATCTTGGAATACATGTGACTTTTTCATTACTTTGTATCCCAATTTATTGAGTATTTGACATGACCAAAAAAAAAACAAAAATTTTTGGCGTTTGGATTTCTTTCTTCTACGGTGTTAAGCATACAATGATGTAATATATTAATAGACTGGATTTGTATAGCTGCGGAAATACCAATTACAGTGGGGAAAAGAAGTATTTGATACACTGGAGATTTTTCCAGTTTTCCCACCTACAGAGAATGAAGAGGTCTGTAATTTTTATTGTAGGTACACTTCAACTGTGAGAGCCAGAATCTAAAAAAATCCAGAAAATCACGTGGTAGGATTTTTAAATAATTCATTTGAATTTTATTGCATGAAATAAGCATTTGATACAATAGAAAAACAGAACTTAATATTTGGTGCTGAAACCTTTGTTTGCAATTATAGAAGTCAGATGTTTCCTGTAGTTCTTGACCAAGTTTGCACACATTGATGCAGGGATTTTGGCCCACTCCTCCATACAGATCTTCTCCAGATCTTTCCGGTTTCTGCGCTGTTGCTGGGCAACATTGGGTTTCAGCTCCCTCCAAAGATTTTCAATTGGGTTCAGTTCTGGGGACTGGCTAGTCCACTCCAAGCTCTTGAAATGCTTCTTCCGGGGCCACTCCCTAGTTGCCTTGGCTGTGTGTTTTGGGTCATTGTCCTGCTGGAAGACCCAGCCATGGCCTATCTTCAATAGTCTTCCTGAGGTAAGGAGGTTGTTGGCCAAAATCTCGTGATACATGGACCTATCCATGCTCCCTTCAATATAGTGCAGCCGTCTTGTCCCCTTTGCACAAAAGTCACCCCAAAGATTGATGTTTCCTCCCCCATGCTTCACGGCTGGGATGGTGTTCTTAGGGTTGTAGTTGTATTCATCCTCCTTCGAGTGGAGTTGATACCAAAAAGTTCTATTTTGGTCTCATCTGACCTCATGACCTTCTCCCATGCCTCCTCTGGATCATTCAGATGATTTGATACACTGGTGATTTTGCAGGTTTCCCACCTACAAAGAATAGAGAGTTCTGTAATTTTTATCGTACGTACACTTCAACTGTAAGAGACAGAATGTAGAAAAACTCCAGAAAATCACATTGTATGATTTTGAAATAATTAATTTGCATTTTATTTCATGAAATAAGTATTTGATCACCTACCAACCAGCAGGAATTCTGACTCTCAGAATTTTCTTTAAGAAGTCCACATACTCTGCATTCCCTACCTGTATTAGTTGTACCTGTTTGAACTCAATACCTGTATAAACACACCTGTTCCCACTCAATCACACTCCAGACTCTCCACCATGGGCAATACCAAAGAGCTGTCTAAGGAAACCAGGGACACGATTGTAGACCTGCACAAGGCTGGGATGGGCTACAGGACAATAGGCAGTAGCTTGGTGAGAAGCAACAACTGTTGGTGCAATTATTAGAAAATGGAAAAAAAACAAAAATGGCTGCCCAACCCTTTCCCCTTTTTTTGGGGGACCCCCATGCAAGATTTTGCCTCGGGGGGTAATTTAAATTCTGAAAAAAGGTCAGGAAAAAAGCCCAAAACTACACGGGGGGAACTTTTCAATGACCTGAATAAGGGGGCCCAAATTTTTTT
The DNA here is from genome assembly GCA_025379985.1 of Phyllomedusa bahiana. Lineage (NCBI taxonomy): Eukaryota > Metazoa > Chordata > Amphibia > Anura > Hylidae > Phyllomedusa > Phyllomedusa bahiana. Next base: position 81,717 of record JAODAL010007792.1, on the reverse strand, counting down.
AAAAAAATTTAACCTTTAGTAATACACAAACGCCCAATTTTTTTTTTTCCCCCCCACGTATATGGTTTTTTAGTTGGCTGGTACCACTGATTTTTTTTGTTGTTGTATAGTTTGCTTTTTGCACAACAGCCATGACGGCCTGAAACCATTTTTTTTCTGCTTAAATTTATGTATGGACTTTTTTTGCCTTTTTTTAATTTTTATTTTTTACTTGCGTATTTTCCCTAATTCCTAGTTTTAAAAGAAAGGGGGTTTAAAATTTTTAAATAATTAAATTTGGGGAACATTACACCTTTGAAACACATCGTTTTAAACATTTAGCACAGCCCTATCCCAAAATTTTTTAAAATTTTTAAAAGGGGACATTACCATTAAAATTTAGTTTTTCACATATTGACAAGCAATATTTCACTATGGTATATAATTTTTTCGTAAGAATTGGGTTGGTTTGTTTTTAGCATAATTTTTTACACGTCTCCCATGTAAAATACTTCCCGGGGCTTGTCTCTCTAAATTTCCCCCTCTGTAACTCTGCAGGATTTTGATAGGGGAAAAAAAAGCAAAAAATACCCCATGCAGAAAAAAAAATTAAACCTATTTACCCTTTTTATGTTTTTGGGCCATCATTCCCCTTTTTTTGTCTACCCCTAATCTTTATTTGATTTTTCCAAGAACAAAAAGACTGATTTTTCTGTCTTTAAACCTACTATCTGAAAATGAGACAAAATGCAATAAGCTTTTTCTTGCAGTATCAAGAGTAAACAGAGATTAGTCTGCCCTGCCATCTAGGAGTTTTATCTCTTAACCATCACAGCAAGAGAAGGACAAGTTTTTCCAAGTCATTTTTAATCCCTGGACGTATTGGACGTATTACTCAGGAGGCTGCTAATTGCGGCTGACACCACTGACACAGGAAAAAAAAGCCGGGCCCGTTCCCGGCGTTTAAAACCTTTTAACGCTCAGCGATTTTACGCAGCATTTAAATGAATGAGAAACGGTGAAGGTTTCCATGTTTTCACTTCTACTACTTTCTGCTCTAGTCAGGAAGTAATGGAACTGCCCTATGTTTAAAAACCCCACGAATTGTTTTTTTACAGACATTTACCAGCATTTCAAGTACTTAGGGGACTCAATGTTAAAATTAAAAAAATGTTTTAAAGTATAAATAAAACACTCACCGGCCACTTTATTAAGTACACCTTCCAACTCTCGTAACACTTAATTTTCTAATCGCCAACACATGGCGGCAACTCTGCTTTTGGGCATGTAACATGGAAAGAAAATCTCCTGCGTTCAAACCGAGCATCAGTAGGGGGAAGAAAGTGATTTGAGTCCCTTTTGAACGGGGCAGGTTTGTTGTGCCAAAAGGGGCGGGCGGGAAAATTTCAGAAACTGCTGATCTCCTGGATTTCACGCAAAACCCATCCTAGGTTTAAGAATGGTCCAAAAAAAGAAAAAAACCCCAGGGGAGCGCAGCCCCGGGGCTAAAGCCTTGTTGATCCCCAATTCAAGGAAAGGGCAGACTGGTTCGAGCTGATAGAAACAACGGCTCAAATACCCCCTTACAAAAAGGGTAGGCAGAAGAGCACCTGAACGCACAGTACGCGACTTTGAGCAGAGGCTACAGCCAAAGACCACACCGGTGCCACCCCTTCAGCTAAGAACAGAAACTGAGGCCCAATTTGCCCAAGCCATCAAAATTTGGGACAGTAAAGTTTGGGGAAAAAACTTCCCTGGTCTGATGGTCTCATTTCTCTGGTGGGGTTCAAATTTGGCGTCAACAACATAAAGCGGATCCATCCTGCCTTGTATCAAGGGTTCAGGGCTGGTGGGGTGGTTCATGGTGGGGGAATATTTTTTTTGGGCACTTTTTTTTGGGGCCCCTTGGAAACCAATTGAGCATCGTTGCAACCCTTGGGGGAATCTATCCCACGAAGAATTGAGGCATTTCTAAAGGGCAAAAGGGGTCCAACCCCGTTACTAGCATGGTGTACCTAATAAAGTGGCCGGTGAGTGTATATATTTGCTATTTTAGTAATAAAAACGTTATACATAATTTGTATCACCACATCTGTAAAAGTCTGACCTATTAAAATAGAACATAATTTATCCCGTAGGCTGGACACTGTAGAAGAAAAAAAAATTTCAAAATTCCAAACACCAAAATTGCGTTTTTCTTGGGTTATTTCACGTCCCCAAAACGTTGCGTGTATCTCAAAATGGGATCAATAAAAAGTACACTTTTACAACCCACAAAAATGCAACATCACTCAAGTGCATAGGCTGAAGGACAAAAAAGTTAATTGGTAACAGAAAAGCGTGTTGCAGAGCATATCAACCTGCAGAATACAGGTAACACATCCAGGACCTTGAAATGCTTCTTACAGAGCTACTCCATTGTTGCCCTGGCTGTGTGTTTCAGGTGATTGCCCTGCTGGAAGACCCAGCCATGACCCATCTTCAGTGCTCATCCTGAGGGAAAGAGGCTGTTGGCCAAAATCTCGTGATACATGGACCCATCCAACCTCCCTTCAATATGGTGCAGCCGTCTTGTCCCATTTGCACAAAAGTACAAAAAAATGTTTCCTCCCCCCATGCTTCATGGTTGGGATGGTGTTCTTAGGTTTGTATTCATCCTCCTTCCAGTGGAGTTGATACCAAAAAGTTTTATTTTGGTCTCATCTGACCCCATGACCTTCTCCAATGCCTCCTCTGGATCATCCAGATGATTTAGTACACTGGTGATTTTGCAGGTTTTGCCATCTACAAAGAATGGAGAGTTCTATAATTTTTATCGTAGGTACACTTCAACTGTAAGAGACAGAATCTAAAAAAATCCAGAAAATCACTGTATGATTTTGAAATAATTAATTTGCATTGTATTACATGAAATAAGTATTTGATCACCTACCAACCAGCAAGAATTCTGACTCTCACAGATTTTCTTTAAGAAGTCCTCCTACTCTGCACTCACTACCTGTATTAGTTGCACCTGTTTGAACTCAATACCTGTATAAAACACACCTGTAGAATACAGGTAACACATAATGTATACCAAAGATTGAACCTTGAAGCCTTGAATCAAACTCCCCCAAATATGATGCAAGAAAGTTTTTTGCACATTTCACCCCACTTTTTTCAGTTTCCCAGAATATTCTATGGTATGGTCACTGACATCATTAAAAAGTACATTTTGCCCTGCAAAAAATAAGCCTTCCTGGGTCTGTGTAGGAAAAATAAAAAAGTGATGGTTCTATGAAGGTGGAGGAGTAAAAAATGAAGACCAAAAAATGATGACCAATATCAGGAAGGATAATTGTATGGGACTGATGAAGCAAAAAAATGTTGCCAAAAATAAAACAAATAGTTTTCCAGGAATATCGATTTAACGAAAAAAGATTTTTCTTTATTGCATTGCATGTATCGTATTAAAGGAGTTTTATCGTTTGAAGCATTCGTGCTCTTCAGCTAATTCTCAGAGATTGAATTTGAAATCCGCGGGCGAGTCTCTACTCTCAGCAGGCGTGTCTCTCCTCCCAGGAGGCGTGTCTCTCCTCCCAGGAGGCGTGTCTCTCCCTTTCCCCGGGTGTCTCTCCTCACAGGAGGCGTGTCTCTCCTATCAGCAGGCGTGTCTCTCCTCTCAGCAGGCGTGTCTCTCCTCCCAAGAGGCATGTCTGCCCTCACTGAAGACCTGTGACATCATCATTCTGACTGTGCAGTGGAAGCAGAAGGATGTCTACAGAGTACAGCTACACAGCCTCCTGCATGCTTGTCACCTGTCTGCAGAGCTTCAGACTCAGCTTGGCTATAAGCAGTTATACACACAGCCTGAACTGATGAGACATGTGAGGAGTGTACACTGCCTCCTCCCCTCTTCCCCTTTTTTTTACCGACAGTAGAACTGTATGACTGTGGTATATGCAGTTATACACACAGCCTGAAAATGATTTAACATGTGAGCAGTGTACACTGCCTCCCCCTTCCCCCCCTTTTACCAGACAAAGGGGACTGTAAGACGTGCTATACCAGCTATACACACACCTGGACTGATGAACATTTGAGGAGCCATACACTTTCCCCCTCCCTCCTCCCCTTCTGTTACCAGACAGGAACTGTATGACTGTGGTATAAAGCAGTATACACACAGCCTGAACTGATAGACATGTGAGGATGTACACTGCCCCCCCTTCCCCTCGTACCAGCAGCACCTGGGTTATATGGAGGGAATGCACACTTGCCCTCCCTCCTCCCTCTCCCCTGTTAACAGGCAGGAGACTCTATAATACTGTGTTATATGAGGGGATCTGTGACTTAAACAGAAAGTAATTGCCCAGATCATTCACCCTAGAGCTGGGAGATGTGTATACAGCCAGCAGCCATTGGTTTCAATATTGATTTTAACAGCTCAGAGGGGAGAGAACACAGAGTATGCAGGCAGCCAATCACAGCGCAGGGGGCGTTGCCGGGGCATTTCCTGTCTAGGGGCGGGATCCGGCCAGGGGGTGTGTCCCGACCAGCAGCAGCAGAAACATAATACAGATTTACAGAAAAGCTCATATCTGATAAACCAAGTGACTGTGGAAATGCAACCCAATTACAAAAGTGCTTATTTTTATTGTTCCCATAATCTGAAACATGATCTCCCCATATATCCAATCCCTTGCCCGCTCTGTCACCTGCACCTCAAGAATATCTCCAAAATCCGTCCATTTCTCACTGTGGAAACGACTCAAACTCTCATTACTGCTCTTATTCTTTCTCGTCTTGACTACTGCAACTCCTTGCTTTATCGTCTCCCTCTCTGCAAACTCTCCCCTCTCCAATCTGCCCAGAATCCAGCAGCCGGGCTTGTCTTTTTCTCCAGCCGCTATACTGATGCCTCAAACCCTGTGTCAGTCACTGCACGGGTTGCCCATCCAGTACAGGATACTGTATAAACTCAGCACTCCTCACCCATAAACCCTCTCCACAGCGCTGCTCCTCCCTACATCTCCTCCCTAGTCTCTGTCTACCCGCCCTACCCGTGCTCTCCGCGTCTGCTGATGATATCAGACTACATTCCCAATCATCCGAACCTCCCAGCCCCCTACAATATTTCAAAACGTGCGGCACCAATTCTCTGGAATATGCTACCGCGGGCGATCAGGCACATTCACAACCCCCCATATTTTAAGAGGGCCCTGAAAATACATCTTCTCGTCTGCCCACCAAGATCCCTAACTGCTATCACACCACATCTGTCACTCCCTGCATTTTGGGCACTCACAGGCACTTATCTGTATATACACTCACCCGGGCCACTTTATTAGGTACACCAGCTAGTAACGGGTCGGACCCCCTTTTTAAACCCCTTCAAAAACTGCCTCAATTCTTCGTGGCATAGATTCCACAAGGTGTTGCAACGATGCTCAATGGTACCAAGGGCCCAAAAAGTGGCCAAGAAAATATTCCCCACACCATGACACCACCCCCAAACCCACCTGAACCGTTATACAAGGCAGGATGGATCCAAAGCTTCATGTTTTTGACACCAAATTCTGACCCTACCATCCAATGTCCCCAGCAGAAATCGAGACCATCAGACCACAACGTTTTTTTCCAATCTTCTACTGTCCAATTTCGATTTATCTTGGGCAAATTGGGGCCTCATTTCCTGTTCTTAAACTGAAAAGTGGCACCCGGTGTGGTCTTCTGCTGCTGTAGCCCATCTGCCTCAAAGTTCGCCGTACTGTGCGTTCAGAGATGCTCTTCTGCCTACCTTGGATGTAACGGGTGGCTATTTGAGTCACTGTTGCCTTTCTATCAGCTCGAACCAGTCCCGCCCATTCTCCTTTGACTTCTGGCATCAACAAAGGCAATTTCCGCCCAAAAGGACTGCCGCTCACTGGATGTTTTTTCTTTTTCCGGACCATTCCTGTAAACCCTAGAGATGTTGTGCGTGAAAATCCCAGGAGATCAGCAGTTTTCTGAAATACTCAGACCAGCCCTTCTGGCACCAACAACCATGCCCCGTTTAAAGGCACTCAAATCACCTTTTTCCCCATACTGATGCTCGGTTTGAACTGCAGGAGATTGTCTTGACCATGTCTACATGCCTAAATGCACTGAGTTGCCGCCATGTGATTGTCTGATTAGAAATTAAGTGTTAATGAGCAGTTGGACAGGTGTACCTAATAAAGTGGCCGGTGAGTGTAGATGTACAGTCAGGGTGGCAGGTTCATCCATTTTTCATGTAAACCACCCCCTATTTATGAAACATGGCATGACCATTGTAAACCTTTGGGACTTCTTACCGTATGTTTCACCCATACACCCCCAATAGATTGTAAGCTCTCAAAGAGGAGGCCCTCACACCTTGTTTTCTCATTTGTAAGTACTTTAATTTTGTAATGACTGTATGTTTACCCTTGAATTTGTAAAGTGCTGCGGAATATGTTGGCGCTATAGAAATAAAGATTATTATTATTATTATTATTATTATATTGTAGCGATAAAATCCCTTTAAATAAATCAGTCTAATTAACATTTTTTGAATTGTTTGTCTTCTGTAGCTGGCATGTCCTACAGTATAATTGCAGCTAATTGATGCAGTTTAGTGCCTACTCCATCAGAGGCGCTCTCCGCAGCTCCTGCAGCCTCTCTCTCTGTTCTTCTGATCCAAAATCTAAGCTGGTATCTTTGAAACCAAGGTATTTTATTTGGCAGTAAATATGTCAGTTTAGATTAGAGTTTAGGAGAGCAGACAGAGGAGCTACAGACTAACCCGACAGACAGCTTGTCTGGCACAATACACACTGAACAGCATCCAGCAGCTGGTATTATAAGCGATCCAAAATGTTTCATTAAAACCAACTGTAAAGATGTTTTATTAAATAAAATACACACAATGCAATAAAAAATGTCTGCAAAGCCTTTCGTTTTCCATCTAAAATTAGAGAAGTTACGAGCTGATGCAAAACTCATTTTAGTGCTACTTTTCAGACTGTGTATATTATTGTCCGTGACAGGGCAGGTTCCAAATAAAAGAGACATATACTATAAAAGTCATTGGTTTCTGTAAAAGTGAAGGAAAACATTTAGAACAGAACTGGCAGAGCGTTGGAAATAGCACTGTCTTGATTTAACCAGTAAATAATAAGCTTTTATGATGCGGTTTGCTATATAAAATGTGCTTGCCTCGCCTGGGGGAATTGTGGAGTGTTAATGCCAATAATCATTTTTACAGTTTTACAGAAATGACTTATGAATACCCGAGGAAGGGAGTTTGGCACAAAAAGTAGATAATGCTACCCTCATGTGGACAAAAAGGGATTGAGTAGAAATTCCTCACTACCTCATTAGCTTGTCTTAAAGGGACAATAAACCTTAAAGGGAATGTGCCATCAAAACATGACCTATTGTTTATCTCATGTTTTTAGGAATTTGGTAGTTTGTTTTTTTTTTATAATTTTTCATACCACTATCCATATTTTTGAAAAATACTGAAATCCTGCAGTTTTCACTTTGGCCACTAAGCCTAATAGTTGTCTGACACTTCCTGCTCTGTAGAGAAAACTTTTCAGCAATCTCCTCATTATCAGCACAGTCAGGATTACACTGAAAGGTGACACCAAGGTGTATAGATAACACATGATCCACCATTCACAATAGGAGAGGTCACAGTTCACCCTCCCCACCCTCCCTGCATACTGACTTCTTCCTAGGTCACAGAGAATGCCTAAAAAACTCTCCTATAGAAGCCAATGGGACTGATCCAGTCCTATGTGCATAAAAAACTGCTGTAAAGCATCTCTCTAAGTGCTGTTCAAAGCAGCTCAGGCAATATATTGGTGACAGATTCGGTTGGCCCAATGAGAAGTCTGAATTTGGCTCTAGTGAGAGATAAAAATAGCGTAGGACCACCCGCCTTGAGATCCCATTGTAAGTCGGGGGTGGCAAAAACATCTTTTGATCAAAACGTGTGAACTAAGAATCTCAAAGTTTTTTTCATGTATTACAGATAGCATAAATGCTTCTTTAGGGATTTCCATGCATTGTATAGCCCTTTTAGCAGTTGGTGTGCCACTGGGTATCATTTTTTAATTTGTTTTATATATATATATATATATATATATGCCGCAGTCAAGCCAGTGGCACCCAGGTTCACATTGTGTTTTTCAGAAATGTTTTTTTGTGCAGAACTATACGTTGTATTTGGCACATATTGCTTTTAATTTATAGAGGGAGGAATGGATGCCTCCATTTTGGTTTCTTGCACCCCGCCCACCTCCACAGCTTGTTATATCAGTGCAGTATGCGTGCAAGGTTGGTGCCTGTTTTTATTTTTCTCTCTGGATTATGGAGGTCGGTTGGCCCAATGAGAAGTCTGAATTTGGCTCTAGTGAGAGGTAAAAATAGCGTAGGACCACCCGCATTGAGATCTCGTTGTAAGCCGGGGGTGTCATAAACATTTTTTGATAAAAACGTGTGAACTAAGAATCTCAAAGTTTTTTTAATGTATTATAGATAGCATAAATGCTTCTCTAGGGATTTCCATGTATTAGATTCCCTTTAAGTCTCACAGATATCTATTTGCTGTGAAGCTGAATGCTATCTATTGCATTCTGGAAGCCCACTTTAATGGCTCACTTTACATTTTCTTTCCTTGAGGGTACTGTACGTTTATATCAGATTGATCTACTGTGGACTTTGTTGCAGATTTGTTTGTAGATTTCACTTCAGATTTTTCTACCTTGACTTCAATGGGCAAAGGCAAAATCTGCTCTAAAATCTGCAGAAAAAACGTTCCTGAGGTTTTACTGCAGTAAATTCCTCAATAAGGCTGCGTTCACACAGTATTTTTTATGCATATTTTGCAGCAATATTTGTAAGTCAAAATCAGGGGTGCAGGCTACACAGAGAAAAAGTATTATGCAACGGCTTGTATTTCTTTTGCTTTGGCTTACCATTCCTGGTTTTGGCTTACAAATAGTGCTGCACATTAAGCGTTAAAAAACACAGTGTGGGGGGGCGTGGCCTAGCTATGGTGGTGTGAGGACGTGTGTGAGGGAGCTCCTCGTGCCTCTTTCCTCAATCCGGCTATCTTCTCCACTCCAAAGATGGGAAAATCGACCAGAAAACAAAGGTCCAAGACGGCCCAACGCCCTGGTACCACTCAGGGGGACCTGGATCCGTTTTTTGCCACGCAGCAGTCGCTTACCTTCAGGGAGGATGAAGGCCCTGAAAGCCTCCAAGATGGCCGCCGCAGCATGCTGAACGCTCCAGCCTCAGACGCGGCAGCGGTGAGTGCCGCCGATAGTCTGCAGTCTCCCACAGCGCAACCCGCAGCATCATATGGCGGATCGCAGCCTGGATCTCCTCCATCTGGGGAATTCCCCGATGCCTCTTCTCTGTTGCGGAGCGCCGACTCACCACCACGAGGTGCGCTCAGTGCGGCCGGATCCCCAGATCCCGCAGCATGCCCTCCTTGCATCGCGCAAGGCCCACAGAGGCATTCCCTCCATTACAGCCCAGATAAGTTCCGAGGGGTTGGAACTGTGTCCTTGCCCCCCGGCTCCCAGGCTCAGGGGCCTGTAATGGAGGAAATGCCTAAACCCTCTCTATATCAGGGGGACACCCTCTCTCCCGGTCAGGAGGGTGTTTTAACCCTTTCTGGGCAACTGGTAGGCGCTCTTGCTGGGGCACCACTGACTCCACAAAATAAGTCCCTAGACAGTGCCCTTCCTCCAGCTTTAAAGCATCAGACGCACGGAGGACACGAAGAGGATGCTATACTCTCCATTGTTCCACTGGGGCGCTCTGCCACGGGCCCTACATCTCCTTCATTGGCTCAATGTATCCCTTCCACAGATCCAAGGGGCTCTCCTTATTAGTGGTGGTGGACTGTCCCCTGCCCCATCATGGTCGTCGGGCTCATCTTGGGGCACTTCTCTAAATGACAACCAGAACTTGCCCTCTGCCAGCGCTCTTCAAGTATGTGTCAGACAGAGTCCTAAGCAGCAGCGCTTGTCGTCTTTTGGACAAATACCTCATTAGCAGTTACCCGTCTCAGCAGGTTCACATTCAGTAGCAAATTTTGCTGGCACCCCATCAGTTTTGGCGCTCTCTTCTCACCAACCCTTCCAGGCTTATGCCTCTCTCCCGTTGTCTGGAATAGAGGCATCACCAGAAGATAATAGACTAGCCACAGTGGCGGATATGCGCCTACTGATGCAATCTGTCCCTTCCAAAGCAGATATTACTTCCTTAGCAAAACAGGTCGTAGAGGAATGCAAGCAAGAATTCGCTGTCTTCCGCACTGAGCTAACCGCTTTGAGCTCCAAGGTGGAGGGACTTGACCAGGCTCAGGAGCAGACATCAAATACCCTGTCCTCACTGAAGGACGAGATTGCCCAGCACTCCGCTCAACTGTTTTCCCTGCAACAACCCTTGGACGATGTGGAAAATAGGAGTCGTCGGAATAACCTGCGTGTCCGGGGCTTACCTGAATCTATACCGAATTCTGATCTGTTTCAAGTTCTCTCCGAAATATTCAATGATCTGCTGGGTCGACCTGCTACAGCCCCCATTGAGATTGATAGGGCACATCGAGCCTTGAGGCCACCGAATCCGGATGACCCCAGACCTCGTTATGTGATCTGCAGGATCCACTACTTTCTCATGAAGGAGAACATTCTTTAGAAGCCAGGAAGAGAAAGTCTTTGTCCTATCGCAATTCCCCTATTCGTATTTTACAAGATCTATCCCGGCTCACCGTGGCTCAGAGATCATTGTTGAAACCGATCCTGGATATACTTAGGGATAGAAATATTCCCTTCTATTGGGGGTACCCCTTCGCCCTTCATATTCGTATGGACAAGCAGACTCGCACGATCCGCTCGTCTAAGGACGTCCCTGCGGTCCTCCAGGTGCTCAAGATTACGGATCTCTCCCTCCCGGACTGGCCGTCCCTATCGACTCTCTCCTCCAGCGCGACCCAGCGGAAGAGACTCCCACCTGTCACTCCCTTGTCTTCTACGGATGTTCCCCTTCGAGAGCAGAGGAATAGAGATCCTCATCCTCAGGGCCGGGGACGATCTCTCACTTCAAACTCTAATGCCCGACCTTCTTCCTCGTCTGTGGGCACCTGAGAGGACTGTTTGGGAGACTCTCTCTCCTATGGGTTTACAATACCCAGGGTTTCTGTTCATATGGACACTCTTTAGGTCACCCATGGCAGTAATTGTCTTTATCTGCTGGCTAGTTTAGGGTGCTAGTTTCTGTTCTTTCCCAGCAACAAGGGTTAGTTTTTTCTCTTTTTATGGCTGCCGGATATAGTCATATTCATTTTTCAGAGGCCTATCTCCCGTACCTGTGCTAATCCACTTTCCCCCAGTAGGGGGAATTCCTGTGCTAGGTACTTCTGGTGATACAGGATTTCTGTTGCACTTGTGGTAGTATTTTTCTTTTTTAAGTAAGACAAATCGCAGGCCCGTGTAGTCTGTTTGTGAGATATTCTTTTTCTTTTTAGTTGTGGTTGTCTGTTTCTGTTTGTTCGCTGGTTTTTTGTCTTTTGTCTGGTCTCGTGTTTTTTTTGTGTGTGTCCCCCTCCTTTTGTTTCCTACCCCTCTTTACCAGTTTCTCTTAGGCCCGTGCTGAGGTGCATTACTGCCTCACCTGCCACTCGTCCATATTGTTTTAACAAGCACCATGGCAACGCTCGACATCGCATCATTCAACGCCAAAGATTTGAATACGCCCGAGAAGTGTGCACAAGTGCTGCATCACTTCCATCGCCGTAAGACTGATATAGTTTGTTTCCAGGAAACACACTTTAAGGTAGGCTGTGCTCCCTTGATCAAAAATAGGCATTACACTTCATGGCACTTTGCAAACTTCCACCAGTCCAGATCCAGGGGAGTAGCCATAGCCCTTCATCGTTCTGTGCCCACCAAGTCATTTCCTGCACCGTAGATCCAGAAGCTAGGTACATCATTTTGGTCCTCTCCGTAGAAGGACGAGTGTTTACCATAATAAATGCCTATTCACCAATTAGTGCCCAGGCCACCTTCTTTGACCGCCTCATTGATGCAGCCATCCCATTGGTTCAGGGGACTGTGGTGCTCTGTGGGGACTTTAATTTCCCTTTAGACCCTATATTAGATAATTCCTCTGGGAAGTCGACCTTGTCATATTCCACCATCAAAAGAGTGAAGAAAGCGATTCTCCAATTGCAGCTCTGTGATGTATGGAGAATACTTCATCCCTCCGACAAGGATTACTCCTTTTTCTCCCCTCCCCACGAGTCCTACAGTCGTTTGGAATAAAGATTGGTCCAACACTCTGCTCTACCTCTGGTGTCGACTGCTTCAATTGGGAGCATATTATGGTCAGACCATGCACCGGTTTATTGCTCCCTCCAGCTTCCCGCTGTGCAGTGGCCTGTGTGGAACTGGAAACTGAATGAGTCCTTATTGTCAGACTCACTCTGTTGGCAGAGGTCCGTAAAAACTGTCTCTCAATTTCAAGAGCATCACATGGGAGATGCCTCTTCACCGGCGACCCAGGGGGGAAGCTCTAAATTTTGTAGTTAGGGGGGTTTTAATCAAACAGGGTGCCAGCTTAAGCGGGGCAGGTGGCGGCTCTCACCTCAGCGTTTTCCCAAGGTCCATCACCCTGGAGGTAGCTCATAAAAGTGCGCTTTCCTCTGAGGTACTGCGGAAACTGCAGGATGCACGACTGGTGGTCAAAAAACTTCTTGAGGCTACGTGAGGCAGTATGCTACAGCGTTGTCGGGGAAAGTTTTACGAATTGGAAATAAGTGTGGACGTTTGCTGGCTAGAGATCTCCGTTCTCGCATAGTGCAATACCACATTCCCTCCATCAAGACTCCTTCCAATGCGGTTGTCCACTGCACTAAAGGACATTGCTAAGCCTTCCAGGCCTTTTATTTTCCCAAAATTTTATAATCTTCTCCTTTTCTAACGCAAAATGTAGGAAACGCCTTTCCCCCCCAATTCTCTCAGCAAAAATCCCTCCATCAATTTCCCGGCAGCTGGAGGATCCTTTTTCCCTACAGGAGTTGGAGATGGTTATTGCAGACCTACCGGGTGGTAAAAGCCCTGGTCCTGTTGGTTTTACTGCCGAATTTTTCAAGGTTTTTGCAGACCAATTGGGCCCTTTGCTACTGCGGACGTTCAATACCATTTCGCCCGAGAATCCTTTTCCGTCTCAGGCGACTATGGCACACGTCGCAGTCAATCCCAAAACCCGGGGGGGGATCGCAGGCTTGTGCAGAGTCCAAGGGACGTCATTTCCCTGAGCCCCCCAAAAACGACAGACAGAGCTGAGGCCCCAGAATGTATTTGCGCAGCGCAAAGAATTTCCGGGAGCTCAGCTCGTCTGTCGTTTGGCGGGCTCAGGTATAATGGTCCCTTGGACTCGTCTTGTAAGGAAAGGGGATCTTTTTAAATTGACTGTCTAGACATCACTATGCTTTTAGTTGTATCTTGAAAGTTCTGCCCTCCGTTGGTATTGCTAGGAGGGGGGATTTTGGATCTGTATTTAGGTTGACTCTTTTCATTTAACTAGCGGGTACAGTGAGGGTCATTTCTCTCTTTGGGGGACACAAACCCTCCTCCCTTTACGTTTTGGATATCCCCCCACTGTTGGGGGAACTCTGCTTAAGAGGGAAACAGTTTGGGAAAAAGTAGGTGGGATCTTAGTTGTTTTTGCTTTCTTTTTCATGATCCGTTCAGGGTTGTCTATGTATTTTTTAAAATTTTGGTCCCTTACTTGTATTTCCTGTTTGGGGGGACAACTTTTTCAGGACCCGTATTGGGGGCCCGCCCTTTGGGGCGCTTATCCTAAAAGAAACTTCCCTGGGAAACAGATAGATAGGGTATTGTGGGTTTTTACACATTTTGTGACCAACGGGATTTTTGTTTTTTTTGTGGGGGTCCCTTTATGTTTTGTGATTATTTAATTATTTTTTTGAAGTAGTTTTTAACAATTTAAATTTAAAAGTGAAGTTTTGTGGAATTTTTTCCTGTTTGATTAAAATTAATAGGGGAATCAACTTAAACCCCGGGCCGGTTCTCTCGTGCTCCTGCCCAGCCGCTTTTTTTCCGGGTAGGGAGGGGCACGAAAACAAACGATCAAAACGTGGACATACCCACCATGCGCAATCTCGAAGTTTCCTTTTGATGACCCCTGTCGCTTGATGCGGGGGGTTTCGAAGGTTTGTGGCCCCATCAAACATTGGCCCATTTGGGTTTTGGGTCCTTCCTTCTCCCCAAAAATTGCTGCCCTATTTGCCCCCATCGGCACCATAAAGGGTTAAATGGATCCCTCTCTCAGCTTTCCCGTTTTTTAATGGAGGGGGTTGCCCCCTCTTCCGTTTTATATGTATTGATCATGGAAAACCTATTGGCCCCCTTTGAGCCAAACCCCGAATTAAGGGTCACCATTGGAGGCAAAGAACCAAATCTCGCGTTTGCGGCGCTATGGTATATTTCAAATCCGCTATTTCACCCCCAGCTTTGATGGCGGTCAATCGAAATTTTAAAAATTGGTCCAAATTCAAAAAACAATTCCCCCAAATCGGGGGCGCTAATGTTGGTCTCTTTCTGCGGAGATGCTCTTCCCCAGCTAAATTTCCCCCTTGCTTGGCCCAGGGGGGGGTATATTTACTTGGTGTACGTTTTTACTGCCCTTTCCAAAAATATTTGCAGATAATTTCATTCCTCTTTTTAAATCAGACAATCAAAGATTTAGGCCCCTGGTTAAAAAAGCCCTTTTCAGGGTTTTGGGTTAGAATAAATGCACTTAAAATGGGGGCCCTTCCGAAATTTTTGTTTTATTTCAAAAATCCGTCCCATCCCTCCTCTTTTTGGAAAAAATCCCCAAAGGGGTTTTTTTCTCCATGTTTGTTGGTCCCCCCGTAAACCTAAATTGCATTGACGTGTTGACTAGATCTAAAGATGGGGGAGGGTCGGTCTCCGGATGTAGGTTATTTTGGCCGCAGCCATGCACGTTTTTTGGATGGCCCCGGATCAGGGAATAAGGGTGGGGTGCAGTAGTGGGGATCTTGTTCTCGGCGGTGGGGAGTGCTCCCTTGGGTCTGGATCCTTTTCCTCATCAGCTTCATTTTCCCTTTGTACAAAGGGACACTTTTTCTACCTCTAGGCATGGCATCCTTTAATCTAATTGATCTGAGGGCCTGTGTGCCGTTTTATGATCCCCAGAAATTTTCCCTTTGGGGGTCTTCGGCCGCTTCCTCGGGGGCGGAAAGGGCGCTCCCCTTTGGGTTTTCAATATGTGGGGCGGCAGTTAAATCTTGCCGTGCATCCCTTTGGGGGGGATGACATCCCGCAGGGGTTTTTTTCAATTATCCAGCTTCCCAAATTTTTTTGACAAAATGAAATCAAAAAATTTGGGCCTGTAGGCCCCGACAGATTTTGAGAGGCTTATTTTAGCATTTCTAGCCGGCCTGCTTTTCCCTTGTGTCAGGGGCTACTTCCGCTCCCTTCATCCCAGCGCCCGTCTTTCTGGTATCTGGGAAGGCAGTTGGGACTTTTCCCTTTTTTGTCTCCCAAAGGCATAAGCTTTCAGCTGACCACGGGTTTGATAGCTTCTAAATTTCAAGAAAATGTTTAAAAATCTTTCCAGGTGGTCAGGGTGCTGCTGTTTTGCACAAAAAGGTACCCGTTGGTATCGGACCGGTGTTGGAGATTGGGAGCGGAGTGGGGGACCGGGGAAATTTTTGGTGGGGCTTCCCCTTAGGGGATTCTGGTCGAGTTTAATAGTGATCAAGGAAAATTTAAAAGGGAATTTCAGTCCCTGATACCCCAGAGGTCTTGCTTTTCATGTTTGACATGCCCATAAATAGGTTCAAGAATCCTCCTCGTTACTGTTCAGGCTGATAAGTCTCTTATTCCCCGGGAAGTGGAAACTCCCAGCCCCCCCGATGAGGAAGGGATGCGAGTTGATTTATGCAAAAGAATGGAGGAGTGATTTTCTAGTGATGATCAATTGTCGATGTCAAGCACCGGTTTACTGGACCCTTTTAAGACCTCCCAATTTATCTTTCATCTCTAGTTGAGGCCGCAATTTTCTGATCTGATTTGGGAAAGGGCTTGCCCGGGGGGTTTGTTCCCGGATTTAAAGGACCCCGGGGGGGGGGGAGGGGGAATCATGTGTGGCCTGCGTAAAGTCCCGGACTTTGGGTCAAGACATGGGATAGTCCTTGTATTCCCTGCTTTTCCCCCTTTTCCCTCCCCTCCTTTCGTTGCCTTTGGTCTTCGTGTTATGTGTAGTGTGTTATTGTTAGTTAATTTTAGTCATTTTTGTACTCCCGTTGGGGATTTGGTGTTAGTACCCATTGCGCAAGATTTTAGTCATAATGAGAAGTTAACGCAACTTGTTTAGTTCATTATTTGATTTGATTACTGTCTTGGTTTTGAATGTACATTTAGTACTTGCATTCTGGTGCGGATGTGCACATCTGTTATTTTGCTTTAGTATATTTGTAAAATATTTCATTTTCTTGAATAAAATTACGTTTTTGAATGAGAAAAAAAAAAACACTGTGTGAACCCAGCCTAAATCCTTAACTAATCTGCATCAAAATCCGCTCCAAAATCTACAGCAGATTTATCCCATTTGAAAGTACCCTGAAAATTATGTAACAACAGGCAGCCTTTCCTGCATTAATGTACATACAAATACAGCTGTCAGTTATAGAATAGAGGACAATATTTATTACAAAGGGATCTGGATAAGTTGGAGGCCTGAGCAGAGAAGTGATAGATGAGGTTTAACACAGATAAATGCAAGGTTATGCACATGGGAAGGAAAAAGCCATTCCATGATTACTAGTTAAATGGAGAAACACTGGGAAAATGTGACTGGAGAAGGACTTGGGAACCTTAGTGGACAGTAAAATTAATTGTAGCAGCCAGTGTCAGGCAGCAGCTGCCAAGGCAAACAGGATCATGGGGTGTATTAAAAGGGGCATAGATGCACATGACGAGAACATTATTCTCCCAATATACAAGTCACTGGTCTGACCACACATGGAATATTGTGTACAGTTTTGGGCACCAGTTCACAGGAAAGACATTGTAGAACTTGAACAGGTACAAAGGTGGGCAACAAAAAGAATAAAAGGACTGGGTGTACTGCAATACCCAGAAAGATTAGCAAAATTAGGGTTATTTAGTTTAGAGAGAAGACAGCTTCCGGGGACATAATAAATATGTATAAATATATTAAAGGTCAATATAGAGATCTCTCCCAAGAGCTATTTATACCCAGGACTATGGGCATTTTGGAGACATTGCTAGGCAGGTGTGGGTTGTTTCTGAGCAGATCAGGGGCATTCCTGTAGCATGGTTAAATCCTCCTAGATTAGAGTTCTTAAAGGTGTTTTCTCAGCATGCTGTTTCCCTGACTCACAGGCAGTTTGCACTTACTCAGCCAATAGGTGGTTCTACAGCAGTGATTAGCATATTCAGCTTCTAGGGAGTGAGCTGAGCCATTACCCTGACAGTGCATGAGATCTGGTCTCTAACAAGATTACAGATAAAGGCAGCCTTTTCAGTCCTCACAGCACTTGTACCTTTTGTTTACTGAGGCTAATCTTGACAGCACTCCCTGCTCTCTGCTCTGTCAGCTAATCAGGTAACTGACGTCTGTCTGGTATGAAGGTTACTCAGAAAGCTGCTAAAATGTCTCTATCTCATGACTAAAGTAAGATCTATTGACCAATGTCCCCTTATGTTGAAAGCTAATCTTTGTAGTGAAAAACTCCCTTTAAAGATTGGCAAGTATGTGCAGACTTGATGTCAATTCTGATTTTTTTTTCCAGATAAATGTTTTTCATTTACAATTTTGTGGTACAAACATGAGCCCATCACACAAGTATGGACACTGCAGGCCAACATAGTTATCTTCTTAATAACAACATTCCTGACAGGATATGAGCCAGCTTTACAGGACAGACATGGAGACTGCACAACACAATTATACTAAACATATTTGATGCATACTTTATTTCTACACTCTGAACATGAGTTACTTATGTTATTGAGTATTAGTTCCAACAAAATGAAATTAGAAGTAAAAGCTTTTGTTTGTGAAACATATAAATATTTCTATGTTTATTACTGGTATTGAAACCATTAGAGAACAGTGCAGCACTCTACTTTGCTGTATTATTGGCTCCCCATGATACCATTGTGGCATGCTGACCAGTTGTTATGGCAGTCAGTAGCCAAATGAAGGCCATCAGACCTGCAACCATACTGCTCCTAGCACACCCTGCCTAAAGCACAGTGCAATAGGAGAGCCATATTTTTACACTATTTTGCAATATATTAGTATTGAAGGATAGTGAACAAGTAGTCAAATACCATTGGGAGACTGAAAATACAAGTAAAAAAGTTTAATAACGTTTTAATAATCTAAAAACAATAAAAAAATGAAAATCTCCAAACACCCACTTTCTCCATTATACAAAGACAAAAGAAAAACAATAAAATGGTATGCATAATAATTTTTACTGCATCTGTAAAAGTCTGAACTATTACAGCATAACATTATTTAACAGTGAATGCTATAAAAGAAAAATATACCTAGTGCCAAAATGCATTTTTTGCGGTTGCTTTGCATCCCCCAAAAATTGGAATAAAAAATGATCAAAAGTTGAATGTATCACAAAGTGGTACCAATAAAAACTAACAATAAAAACACACCTGAAAAAAATGAGCCCTCAATCAGGTCCGTAAACAGAAAAATAAAAAAAGCTGTTGGTCTCAGAATATGGCAATACAAAGCAAATTTTCAGTTTTCAGTAGTAAAACATAACATAAAACGTAAATTTGGTATCAATGAAATAGTACTGTTCCACAGAATAAAGATAACGTGTCACATAAGTAGACAAAATTGTTGGTACCCTTCAGTTAAAGAAAGAAAAGCCCACAATAGTCACTGAAATAACTTGAAAGTGACAAAAGTAATAATACATTTAAATGTAATAAAAATCAAATAATTCAAATCAGAAATGGTGTTTGAATTGTGGTTCAAATGAAAAATAAAAAAAAAACTGGTGAAACTGGTGATGGTAACCCTAGAAAAGATTGGGAATAATTTGATTATAAGGATATGTTAAACTAAGGCATGTCCTTTAATTAGCATCAAAAGTGTCTTCAAACTTGTAATCAGTCAATCTGCCTATAAAGGGGGGAAAGTAGTCACTGTGCTGTTTGGTATCATGGTGTGTACCACACTGTGCATGGACCAAAGTAAGCTAAGAAAACATTGTCTCAGGAGATTAAAAATAAAAATCTAGACAAAAATGTTAAAGGTAAAGGCTATAAGAGCATCTCCAAACTGATTACTGTTTTGGTCAGGTTTATGCTGGTAGAGACATACCCCAACAGACTTGCAGCTGTAATTGCAGCTAAAGTTGGTCCTGCAAAGTATTAACTCAGGGCCTGAATACATATGTACACCACACTTTTCAATTTCTTAATTTTCAAAAATTTGGAAAAGCACGAATCAATTTCTTTATACTTCACAAACACTCGCTACTTTGTGTTTCTCTATCACATAAAACATCAACGAAATACATTTACAGGGGTTTTGTCATGATCTAATGTTGACGTGGGATCCTCCAAAATGGGTATTTAATCACTTTTCTAAATATATTTGATTAAAAAAAGTGAAGCCTCTGAGAGCTGCAGTCTGACTTAGATGCTCTTAGTTGACTGTTTACATTAGCTACAACCAGAAACTGATCTGGCAAGCTCCTGGCTGCGGTTGCATTGTTTGCACTTCTTATCTGATGGCAGGACACAGGAACGAGCTTTGAAGGGAGGAGGAGAAAAAAGCAGTGTTACTGGGCATCTGCACAAGCTTTGTTTCTGTATCAGAGGCTGTGTCTGCTGGTTGTAATGTAATTATCTGAGTAAACATGCAGACACTCCCTGCTCAGCCCTCCTCCCTCACCCCCCTGTCTGTAGTCAGTGAACGCTGCCTGCTCGGAGCTTATCTTTACTCCTGAGCAGATAAGAGGGAGAAAACAAAACCCGTATAGCTTGTGCACAATACAGTTATCCTCTGTGGTTTAGCCAAGCTACAGAGACTGAATATCAGCCTGGAGTGCGTGCATGGGAGGTGAAGCGATGACATCACAGAGGAGGTACTTGTTTTTTTAAACACAGAAACAAAACACCCCTTTTTTCAAGGCTCAAGAGGGGAGTATCAGCCTGTTAGGTGAGGAAATCACTTCTTGGCAAAACCCCTTTAAGCTTGTAGCTGTAATGTTTAAAAATGAGGAACAGTTCAACGGGTATGGTACAATTTTATTCTGTTTAAGCTCACTTTCTTTTAAAGCTCTGCTACCTGTAAGAGTGCATGAAATTCAGGCCAATATATGAAGTTTTATAATTCATGAAAATTAGCCAATGGTTGTATGGATTTAAGACCCAATGATCATCAGTTGGAATTGTTAAACCTGTAACGAGTCGATCTGGCCTCCTGGAATAGCTTTTTGTAGTCATTTTATTTACTTAGAAACTTTATTAAGTTCAGAGGTAAAGCTCCTCTACTCAATACAAAATCTTTAACACAACCCCCCCACACACCTCCCAAATTGTAATTATGTGGCAATTGGGATCTCTGAGGGACCAAGTGCAAGTGTAACATCTGCATAGACTAACCAGTCTAACCATTGGCAGCTTGAAGGTTAAACCTCACGGTTCTAGATGACAATTTTCCTGATGTGTTGGTGGAATGCTTTTAATTTTGTGAAGTTCTGCTATTTTCTATGAAATGTGTGGAAAATATTATGTCACTTGGATTTGCTTCAAATCTCTTAGGATCTGTCAAAGAATAAAGTAGTCTTGCTGCACTGATGAATACCAGCAATAAATAGAATGGAAAAAGGAGCAGCAATGTGATATATAAAACACTTCATTAATCGTAGGAGAAAAATACATGAAATACTTTAATTAAAAATCCTTTAAGCAGTGATGACGAGTTTGCTTATCATGAACAGTAGGTACTTAGCAAGTCCTCATCATGCTGATCGCACAGGCACACTTGGAGTGGGGCCAAGGTTGCAAAATACAGGCATCAACCTGCTCTAACAGTAAAGATCCCAGGAAGCTCTGACGTTATACTATTAACAAGGCATTCAAAGGGATAAAATGTCTTGATGATTTCCTGCAACACAGAAAATCACTGTTATGTGATCAGACCTATAATTTGCAAGGGTAGACAGCCCAGGTTCCACTGAAGGACCTAAGGGCTGTATGAACAAATTCCCAGTGCTGAATGGGCACTAACTGGTGGTGGCAGCGACCTGGTCTGGGGAATGTTTTTGTGACTCCATCTTTGAACATTACGTACATCCATACATGCTGACTGTTTTCTCTGGGGGGATGGGAACTTCCAACAAAACAACACGACATATCACATGGCTACTAATGTCCAATATTGGTTGGAAGAGCATAACTAAGACTTCCATGTACTACCCTGGGCCCCTAATTCCCCAGACTTGAACATAATATTGATTGAGGAAGGGGAGGAGCTTCCCCAAAACGTCGCACTTGCTGTGCGTCGGTCTTCGCTCTGAGGTCGGCGTCTCCTGCTCACCGCGCTGGGAGCTTATTTATGGACTTATATTCCTGAACGGCACAGGCGGCCGCAACTATAAAAGTGAGTATCTTGCCATTTTTTGCTATATCTGTGTCTGACGGACTATGTTGTATGGTTTAAAAGTCAGAAGATATATGTTCTTTTAAAGAGTATTCTATTAAAGCTTTATAAAGTTTTACCACGGTTCAACCATTTTCATTTGCTATTGAACATAATATTTCACATTTTGTGTCCCTTGTAAGGTTTGGAAAAGACCTTCGGGGGGCATTTGTACATAACTTTTTTTTGTAGATTTTATTACCGATTTCCCCTGTAATTGGGTTTTATATGTTAGCCCCAGTTACAAGGGGAATAGAGCCCACAGTACTGATTGCAGGTCTGATCTGGGTCAGTTAAGACCAGCAGCTCCTGCAGTTACCCGGCGCGGTGATCACTTAATCACCGGAGATGCAAGCAGGAAGTCTGAAGTCTTTCTGCTGAGTTGTATACACATAGCTTTCTGAGCACCGTGTATACAAGAATAGGGAAGGCAAAGGCAGGAATAACTCATCCCTGCCTTCTCTCAGGAGACAACTGACAGCTGGCTATCCGCTCCAAAAGCTACATACTCAGCAGGGATATTTTGGAAGGTCTTTGCAGAATGAATAAATGCTTGCTGACCACCGGGATGTTTATCGCCTATAGGCCGGTAAGTGGTTATACACTAATGTGTATGTACCAGAATAAGGCAGTAATATATGATAAAGGACTTCTTGTGATATATGACAATAAATTTGATTTGTTTTACCTTAGACATTACTAACCACAAAAACGAAGTTGCATGACAAAGATGATGCTAAAACTTAACCTTTAATATATTCAATATTTAAAATACTAGAAACTTATAACAGATACCTACACAATACCCTAGTTGACCCCTATCTGGAACTATACGAGTACTCCCTCAAGCAAAAAGTGGAGTACCTGCCGCAACAAGGGCGACCCCAACCGAAACCTTCCACTTACTATCCCTATTATTCCCTAAACTGATACAAATTATATCTACAGGGAACTTTATTGAGTATATCAATATTGTCGCCAGTAAGAGATATCAGTTTATCTAATATACACTGTTCGTTAACTTCCTATATTTTGTACATGGTTATCACTACCTGACTTTGTGTTATACTGATGCTCAATATTCAAATACAGATGTCAATATCCCCCATATAACAAACAAGGTCCAACGCATTTCACCCTAGCAATCATTGCCGGGGTTATCAGGGACCATTCAAGAGGTATATCTCCTATCAGGCTTAATAAAGTCCTATCAAGTAGGTAATTACATATCGCTAAATGTAGTACAAAAATGTGCCGAGGGACCAAAGATGATGATGTCTTATCAATACTTATAGGTCGAGGTAAAAGCAGGAAAACATAGAGGGCACACCCCCTCTCTCTCTCCCTCCCTCCCTGGGTGTATCTTGACCTGGGCGTAAACACGGTTTCTAAGCACAAATAAAGCAGCCCATTCTCTTAAACCATAGCACTCTGCTAATGGTAACCAAGGACGTACATGCTTAGATTTGTGGTCCCCTCATTTTAAACTATGATCTTTGTAGTCAGACAACCCCTTTAACTATGATTAGACGGACTCCCCAATAGTTGACAAATAGACATAAGATATACATGTTTAGTAGCTGGCCTCATCACTAAACAAAGAGATTGATTGTATTGACAAAACTACATTTTCTGGACCCTCATTGGAAGCAGGCAACACTATTATTTCTTTAAGTTCATACTGCCATATACTATTGAAATCATATATCCAATTGCATTCCTTACATAGGATCCATTGATCCCGATTGCAACCTCGATCTGACACCTTGATTGAATCAATCCCTCTAAATTGTAACAATTCCAGACGATCATTATGACTTACTCCATATATTAAGCAAAAGTTCATGGCCTGCACCATCTAAAACGTTTTCTCTGCTTTATTAAAAAAATAGGTTACAGTGGAGTGGAAAAGACAAATTTCAGGTCAACAGCCGTTTCCTCACTCCCAGGTTGATTCAGTTTCCTTTTTTAATATGTGGCCAGTGAACACATACGTCACTCAATGTTCCAAACACCTCAAAAATGGTCAGATATAATATAGACAGTTCACTAGTCACTATATATATATATATATATATATATATTATATATATATATATATATATTTATTATATATATATATATATATATATATATTATATATATAGACTACATACAGTATTAAACATTACATACAGCAAATAAGCCTTTTGTCCTTTTGTAACAGAATTTTATGTCCTTCAGCAAAGGAACATAGAGTAGACCAGAAAAACTCAATTCCTTTGTATCCTATTATATCTTTCATTTGTTGAATTAACCTTATAGGTTGCCACTCCCAATTTCCAAGATCTTACATGTTCTCTGAAATGGACAAAAATAGGTATAATAGTTTTCACAATATAGAAAAAAAAAACACAACAACATACACAACAAATTTTATTTTCCAAGTAAAAAAGTTTTGGATCTGAAAACACTGCTCCCTCAATTTAATGGTTTTATCACATTCTAAAAAAAAAATCACAAAAATTACATTGGTTATACTTATAATTTCCAATAGGTAGGTCACAAGTTAACCAACTGGTCTCCTTATCATGGTTTTTAACAAAACGTTCCTTAAGGCTACGTCTACATGGCAATTGTAAAATACTGTCGGATTCTGCTATAGAATCTGACCAATATTTCACTATCAGTTTTAGTTTAACACATTTTTTTGCGTGCATTTTGCAGTCAGTTTTCGGATTTCGGCTGACTCGTTACATTGAACACTATAATCCGCCATTTTCCACCAGATTATAGAACATATTCTACATTTTTTGATTGGATTTCAGTTCTGAAATCCCACCTCTGCGCCGTATAGACTACAGCTCAGATTTTCTATTGAGGTCTTTGGAAATGATTTACAGTCTGATTTTCGGATTCTAAATATTGAATCTGCTTAAAAATCCATCCATAAACCAGTGTCATTTACATGTAGCCTTACTAATAAATCCTTTATATTTTGCCATTGCTTAAAAAAAAAATAGTAATTTTTTCTAGTAACTGAACTTCCCATAAAATGTACTAATTTGTGTAAATAGCTATATTTATGACTTCATTCATAGGATTATGTGTGAAGGAAAATACAAAGCATTGATTGCTTTCTTTGTATTTTGTCTTGTTGTTACCATAAGGTATTTGTGTATGATCCATGCTTTTTCTAAAGCCTGTTCTTTTTCTAAAGCCGTAATATTAATCTTATCGCTAGTTCTTTTGCCTGTTGTTGAAAAGTTTTTTCTTCACTATTCATGTGTTTCAAACTTAAAAATTGCCTATAGGGTAGAGATGTCTAAATATGATCCTGATGACAACTAAGTTAATAATATTTTAGAAGCAGTAGACTTTCTATATCCACTTGTCCATAGGTTCTCCTCTTTCTCAGCTAATGAGACATCCAAAAGGTTACCTCCAAATCTACTAGTGAATCTCATATTCTGTTCATTGTTGTTAATAAAGGACATAAATTACTCATATTATTTTCTTGTCCCAGACCGAACTATGAATATGTTATCAATTTAACATAGAAATAGTTGTCAATTTTTCACAAATGTGTTGATAGTACTGTAAATATATTTATCTTCAAGCTCAGCTAGTAACAAGTTAGCAAATGTTGGGGTCATCGACATCCCCATAGCTGCCCCAGCCCATTGCCTATACCATTGATTAGACTAAAAATCATTAGGTTCCAGTATAAAATCCAATGCATTACATATGACCCCCAGCATTGTGGCTCACCATAGCAGCCCCCAATAATATCCACAGACATAGGTTACCATAGAGCATTCACCCTGAAAATATTGTAGTTGTATCCTAACCCTTGATCAGTGCCATTTTGCATGTTAAAATAGCAGCATATTAAATTCCACACTAAAGTATGTCTGCAAATTTTATGATTTCTTATTTTTCCACATTTAACGTGTCTCACTTTCAGTTTTCTGAATAGAATGTGGCTTCCGACCAGCACTCAAAGTTGAACGTAGTTTACAGGGTACAAAAGGTCTGCAAACAAGGGCTTATTTTCCGAAGCAGATTTTCTGCCTCCTATACTTTATAATGGGAGGTGCTGAATCCACCTCAAAGTATTGACAGTCATCAATTCTTTGTCAGTGCTGAAAATTATCAACACCAAGGAAAACTGGCGCAGCGTGAACCACAAAGCTTTTTTTCCATAGGGAATATTGAATGTCAAAATACATTTGGATTGGACACTGAATTCGCCCCAGAATCAGCATCCAAATCCATTGTGTGAACATAGCCTTATAGTGCTGTGCTTCAAGTCAGGTTGCTTTGGCCCAACACAAGTTTTGCCATGGATTGATGAAAAATGTGGCAACCACTTGGCAGCCAGCCAATCAGACAAGAACAGAGAAGATTTTGGGTCGGATTGCTTCCAGCACTAGTTACTTAACTTTGACCCATTTCAGTAACATGTCTATTCTTCCATCTGTTATATTGTTACTGCACACGGAAGCTTTCCTCCTGAAGATGCCCTGCGTCGTAATGGAAATGTGGGCCTTAAAGGGGTTTTCTCGCTTCAAAGATCATATCTCAGATTATGGGGACAGTAAAAATAAGCACTTTTGTAATTGGTTTGCATTACCTAAGTCACTTGGTATAGTATATATGAGCTTTTCTGTGCATTTGTTTTCTATTTCTGCTGCTGCTAGTCTGGACACTCGCCTTTTCTGTGATTAGCTAGTTGGGACACGCCCCCAGATGGATTCCGCCCTGGACACACCCCCTGCACTGTGATTGGCTGACTGACATTTCATTCAATCTGTTGGGATACACCCTTAGACAGGAAACACCACGGACACGCCCCCTACACTATGATTGGCTGCCTGCACAATCTGTGTTTACTCCCCTCTGAGCTGTTAAAATCAAAAGTAAAACCAGCTACCCTGTTTCCCCGAAAATAAGTCACCCCCGAAAATAAGACATAGTGGATTGTTTTTTATGCAATTCAGAGTTTGGCTGCTTATGCTGATGCTTGTGATGAAATCATTATAGTATATTAATACATGTTCATGTTTTGTTCAACAATAAATGTGAATTATTGTTCATAGAAAAATGAGACATCCCATAAATAGAAGTCTTAGCTCGTCTTTAGAAGCAAAAATTAATATAAGACACTGTCTTATTTTTGGGGAAACACGGTATGTGAGAGGGCTGCTGGCTCTATACTCATCTCCCAACTCTAAGGTGAATCATCTGACTAATTACTGACAGTTTAACTCATAGATCCCCTCATAAAACACAGTCTTATATCCTGTGTTCCCTCCATATAACACAGTCACACAGTCTCCTGCCTGATAACAGAGGGGGCAGTGTGCATTCCTGAGATGTGTTTCATCAGTTCAGGCTGTGTGTATAACTGGTTATAGCACAGCAAGGTGCTTGTGGAGCCTGAAGATGAAGGCTTTGCAGACACAAGAGAACACTGCAGAAGGCTGTATACCTGTCCTCTCCATACAACCTTCCCCTGCTTCACACAGAATGATGATGTCACAGCTCTTCAGTGAGGAGAGACGCGCCTGCTGAGAGGAGAGACACACCTCCTGACAGTAGAGAAACGCCTACTGAGAGGAGAGACACACCTCCTGACAGGAGAGACAGCCTGCTGAGAGGAGAGATACACCTCCTGACAGGAGAGACAGCCTGCTGAGAGGAGAGACACACCTGAGAGAGGAGACTCGCCCCTGGATTTCAAATTCAATCTCATAGAATTAGCTGAAGAGCACGAACACTTCAACCAATAAAACCTCTTTAACTTGTCTGCTCCTCCCATCTTTGATTTACTGTTAGTCTGGTTACAGTTGTCTACATCATCTCAGTCATATCTGGACAGCTTCTATTGCTATTCCCTCACCCATCATCCAACAATCCTGATTTTTTTTGGCTTTGTCACTGGTTCCCGACTTGGCTTGGTTGTCTTTAACTTCAGATTGGTTACCTTTGCTAGTTCAACCTCTGGCACTATTTCACTATGCTACCAGGAACAGCTGAACCATAGTTCTTTTCTGACTATAACTATTGTTTGCAACATTATCAATAGGAAGCCTCTCAGGACTGTGACTATGTGATTACTCTGTGATGGAGACCAAACACCCTCAAAGTCAAGCCATCAAATCCATACGACTCCAAGCACATGATAAAATTTTCCACAAATTTTCATTTTCTAGGGTAGATTTCACCATGGATCATATTGTGGATTAGCTCCATTCAACTGGACCAACCTGAAGTCGGTCTACAGCATAGAATGTATGCCATGTCCAACCCTGCCAGGGGCACCCAGGTTTGCATAGTGTTTTTTCAGAAATGTTTTTTTGTGCAGAACCATACGTTGTACTTGGCGTATATGGGGAGGAAGGGGTGCCTCCATTTTGGTTTTCTGCACCACGCCCACTTTCACAGGCTGTCATAAAAGTGCAGCTTGCAGGTTTGGTGTTTTTTAATTTTTTTTCCTCTCTGGATAATGGAGGTCGGTTGACCCAGTAAGAGGCCTGGATTTGGCTCTATTGAGAGTTAAAGATAGCATAGGACTGCCCGACCTGAGATCACGTTGAAAGTCGTGGGCAGTTTAAGCCTTTTTTGATCAAAATATGTGAACCAAAAATCTCAAAGTTTTTTCATGTATGATAGCCTATATCTGTCACATTTCACTGTTGTAACTGTGTGCGTAGAACTCATAGGGTCAGAGTTTTTGAGCAGGTCACATGCCGGAGAGGGCAAGCAAGTGTGGGTTTCATTAGTTTATATAGCTCATTTATCCGGTACATTTTTTTTCTTGAAAACATAACAATGAATGAAAGATAAGAAAATATTCTGGATGAGAAACAACATTCCTCTGGTTCCACTGAGATTTCACAAACCTGGATTGGGAAAGAACCTTCGGCTGCCAAACTAACATTTGGCTCAGAAACCGTCCTGGAGAACACGAGAGACCACTTAGATGTAACTGTAAAACGTAGCCTGCCAATTAAAGTAAAGAAGAAAGTGCAAGGTAATTAATAGCATCAGTAGCCTGGTATATAGGCATGCCAACACTGGCAATCCTGATCGTGCAAGCCAGGAAAAACCGTGCGTGCCGGCAGCTTCTGTTCAGATTTCCAGCTATAGCGGTGCATATAACATTTGCCCAAGGTGTCAGACCCTTAAAAGGGGACTCCAGGAAAAACTGAGAATGCAGAGCATGACATGGGGATTCAAAGAACACCAGAGACAAAAAATAAGCACGCCCCTTTGGGGCCTCTGCACTAGAAAAAAACACGGGGGATGATTCCCCCTAAGAAGCCCCAAAAAGAGAACCTGTCACATAGTTTTTGCCCCCTTGACTGAGGACAGAACAAGGTAGTGCCAGACATGCTGTTTCCAGTGCTGTGTCCCTTATTCTGAAAATTGCTGAGTTTTTGTGTTTTAATGTCAAATCGCAGTTTTCCCAAAAAGAGCCCTTTCCCAAAGAGCCCTTCAAGTGTCTTTTTTTTTAAAAACCCCCAATCAGAGGCTGCCCCCGCCCACCTCAACTGACAAACCTATTACTTTAATAGGTGAAACAGTGAATAACTGTCAGGGGCGGAGCTACCCTTTTGGTGGGGGGGCTAACCCCTACTCATAAATAAGATTTAAAGGGGTAAATTTCTAAAACTGGCATCTTACAACAAGGGGACACAGCGGGAAACAGCGGGTCTGACATCCCTTGTGCTGCCTCAGCAAGGGGGGCATAATCTATGTGACAGGCCCCTTAAAAAGGGGTTTCCTCCATGCAGTTTCACAGATTTACAGCAAGTTTCAGACAAAGGAAACAGTTCACATGTTTATCGCCGAGTAATTTTCGGGACGGTTTCCCCCCTAAAATTACGCCGGCGCCGTGCAGGGGGGGCGGGGCGGGGGGCCGGTAGCTCGCCGGCCCCATAGACAGTCATTATTCACGGCGCGTACACGCCGTAAATAAGGTGCATGTTACTTTCTCCCCGCCCGGCGTATTCGCCGAGTGGGGAGAGGAGACAGAATCCACAGTTCTCTATGAGAACTGTGGATTACCGTAATGACAGGGACGGATTTCAGCCGTACTGCAGCGCAAATACGGCGCGCAGTACTGCTGAAATCCGTGCCCAAATCAGCCGTGTGAACGGCACCTAACACTTCATGGTCAGGCTGTGGGTGGGTCTATAGCAACGATAGGCATATCATCTCTGAGATTCCTGAGACTGTTATAGTGAAATGACTGCAGGAGGTAGTACATAAGACTACAGAGCTCTAAGGACTAAAAAAGTGTCCTTATCTTAACTCTTTACTGACATTTGACTGACCTATATGTCAAAGATGGCAATGGGTTCCTGCAAATTGACGTATGGGTACGTCATGAAGATCATGCAGGCTTACAAGCATGATTGGAGCATGGAACCAGCTGTATATTACAGCAGGCCCCATGCTCTGTCGGCTGCTGGTTAACCCCTTAGTTGCCGCGGTCAATCACTCCTTCTGTCTCCATCGCCACCCCTGTGACACGATCGTATGTAAACTAGGAGTCTAACAAAGGGTTTCCAGGTTGTCCCTTACATCACCACGCCCAGCCCAATCAAGTCCCCTATGGGGACAAGTGAAAAAAAATGAAAAAATGGAAAAAGAAAGTGTAAAAAACATAAAACACACAAACAAAACGCACACACCGCCCTTTCCTCATTACAAATGCAGTATACATAACGACCTGGCCTATAATTCTGTCCCCTTTATTACTCCACACAATGAACGCCGTAAAAAGCAAAACAAAAAAAACAGTGACAGAATTGAGATTTTTGTTTGTCCCGCAACACATAAAATGGAATAAAAAGCAACCAAAATGTCATATAAAAGTGGTACCAATCAAAACATCAGTCCGTCCCGCAAAAAAAAAAGTCCTTAACACGAAAATAAAAAAAGTTATAGCACTAAAGATGCAATGCATAAATATTGTTTTACACAATAAAAACACCTTTTTTTTTTTTTAAAGCGCTTCAACATAAAAAAAAACTATAAACATTTGGTATCACTAAAGTTGTATTGACCCATGAAGTAACTAACATGTCATGAATACTGCATGATGACTGCTGTAAAAATAAAAAACACTACCAGGGTTGCTGTAGTTTCTTCATCCTGGCTCCCAAAAAAAAACAATTTAAAGGTATCAAAAGTCATGTCTCCTTTAAAATGGTCCAAGAAAACATCAACTTATCCCGCAAAAAACAAACCCTACACAGCTCTGTACACAAAAAAATAAAAACAAGTTATGGCTCTAAGACTATGAAGATGCAAAAATGTGTTTTCTTTTTTAAAATGTTTTTATTGTATAAAACAGAAAAAAATAGATAAATTGGGTATCGCTGTAATCATATCGACCTGCTGAGTAAATCTGACATTACCGCACGGTGACCTCTGTAAAAAATACTACCAGGATTGCTGTATTTTGTTTATCCCGCCTTCCAAAATCATTGATAAAAAGTGACCAAAGCATCATATGAACCTAAAATGATACAAATGAATCTGTCAATTCATCTAGCAAAAAACAAGCCCTTAATCACTCCATAAGGGAAAAAATAAAAATTTTGGCTCTCAGCTATGACGATATAAAAAAAACGGGGCACAGTATAAGGGGGTTTTTCCCCTGTTTTCTGGCGTGTCCTGCGCCTCCCCCCTGTCCCCTGTGGGGACGCGGGGATCGATTTAGGCGAGCTTTGCCACTTTCGATGCGCCTACAAAAAGGGGCGTGTAATGGCCCGGGGTGTGGGCTTTCCCGGGGGCGGGATGGGCGGGTTCGTATATCCGAGGCATTACGATGCGGTGGAAAAAGTGCGGCGCATTGAAAAGCGCTCGCCAGCCCCGCAGCCAGCCCTGGTTATTCTGGTCAAAAATGACCCGGTGGGGGCGAAGTGAACAGAGAACGGAACATGAGAGGAAACATATAGAAGACGCAAACAGAATCTCGGCTTCAGCCCGTGCGGCATTGGTATAATTCCCAAAAAAATCACCTTTATTAGGTGTAAACATTCTCAAAAAAGGGTCAAACCTTAAAAAAAAAAACATTTTCCCAAAAATCTAAACGGCGCTACATCAGGAATTGGGATCTTGGAAAATTTGCCGAGAAAAACAGAAATTTAAAATTTCTGTAAGCTATTTCTTTTGGTCGGGGCAGAAACCGCCAATCAAATAGGAGCGACATGACCCATTAAAACCAGGGGAAGTATTGCCAATCAAATTCAAAGGCGGGCAGTTCAAAATACAGTAAAAAGGGAGAAAAGAGCTGATTGGTTTAGCTAGCGGGGGCTTGGCCATTCCGGCCAAACAAATAGGACGACGGGACCTATTTTAACCTATGGAGAAATATTGACCAGTCAAATTCAAAGGGGGGACAGTTCAAAATACGTAAAAAGGCAGAAAAAAAGCTGATTTGGGTTTAGCTAGCGGGGGGGTTGGCTATTCCGGGCCCAACGGACGCGAGCTACTTTGTCCCATTGTAGTCAATGGGGAAAATGGGGGGAATGAAATCTCGGCTCTCAGCGCCGTGCTGCTGGGGTAGAGAAAAAAATAATTTTTATTGGTGTAAAAAATTATCTGAAAAAGAGCTGAAACCTTCTATAAACATAAAAAACAAATCCCTTAAAAACCGTTTGTGCCGTCACGGCGCAACATCGGAATTGCGATATGAAATTGCCGGGAAATACAGTAAATTTAAAATTTTTTAAGCCTTCTCATGGGCGGCAGAAAAAACCAATCGAAAGGGGCGCAGTGACCCCCTTATAAGCATGGGGGAATATGGGCCAATCAAATGAAAAGGGGGGACAGTTCAAAATAAGTAAAAAAAACAGAAAGAGCTGATTGGTTGAGCCCAGCCCGGGAGATATGAAAACCCAAAAATCAATGTTGGTTATTTTTAAAGGAGAAAGAAGGGCCGATGAAGGCGCCCTAAAAGTTATTACTTCATGGGAAATGTTCTGTATGTGATTGGATGGGGGGGAAAAGGGCTCATCCCTGCTTGCCACAGCGGGTGAGCTACCGTCTCATAGAGTTCTATGGGGGAAAAAGAAATCAGAGCGAGCTCTGTTTTGGATTGGGGAAGTTAAAAAAGGGCGGTAATTTGGACCCTGGAGAGCGAGCAAAACTCCTATATTTTCTAATGCATCTGGAATAAAACTGTACATGCCCGAAATAAAACTGTACATGCCCAAGTTTTTACCGACCTATATAAAATGAACAATAATTGGGGAGAACGAAAAAAAAAAAATTAAATTTAAAAAATAAAATTTTTTTTCTTTATTTTTTGTTACCCCAACTGTTTTATATTGGCTAACGGGAAATTTAAAAAAAAAAAAATGAATTTATTGAATTAACCCTAATACCGATTAACCGCCCGAGTAAAGCCGAGGCACCTACTTTTGCCCAAAAAAAAGGGAAAAAAATTATGACTAGTATAAGCCAGGGGGGGAAAACGCAGCGGGGTCTGGTGAATTTTTAAAAAAAAAAATAGTACCAAAAAAACATAGGCAGTTTTAAAGCCCCCATAGGCATTTTTTAGGCAGATTATGGCCCTTAACGGTAAGGCAGGGAAAGTCCCCAAAAAGGACTATATGGGCCCCATAGGCATTATAGGGGGGTTATATGTCCCCCATAACGATTTTAGGGAGTTTATGGCCCCATACGCAGGGAATAGGAGTATAGGCCCCCTAGGGGGTAAAGGCCCGGTATATGGCCCCCCAAGGCAGGTATAGGGGAGGCGAGGCGGTATAGGGCAGGCTGTGGGAGGGATAGGGGGTATAGGGGGGGCTGTGGCAGGTATAGGGGGCCGCTTGGAGGATAGGCCTTAGGGAGGTATAGGGCCGGCTGTAGGCAGGTATAGGGAGCGTGGCAAGTATGGGCAGGTTATAGGCAGCTATAGGCAGGTATAGGGCCGGCTGTGGGAGGTATAGGTATGTAGGGAGGTATGGGCCCGGTGTAAGGAGGTAAGGGCAGGGAAGGGAGCTGTGGAGGGATAGGGGAGGTTAGGGCGGTATAGGCAGTGTAGGCAGGGATAGGGCAGGTTTAAGGAGCGTAGGGATATAGGGCCGGCGTGGGCGGTATAGGCAGCCGTGGCAGGTAAGGCCACTGTAGGCAGGGATAGCGCGTAGCAAGTAAAGGGCAGGTATAGGACTATAGCAGGTATAGGGGAGGTTTTTGGGGCCGGGTGTAGGCGGTATAGGGAGCTTAGGGAGGGGTAGGGCCGGCTTTTAGGCAGGATAGGGCAGGGATAGCAGCTGTAGGCAGGTAAGGGGGAGGGATAGGCCCTGGGGCAGGTATAGGGGCGTAGGAGGTATAGGCACTGTAGGCGGTACAGGGCCGGGTGTAGGCAGGGTTTGGCAGCTGTAGGGAGGATAGGGCAGGGATAGGCACTGTAGGGGAGGTTAAAGGGGGGCCGGGGGTGGGAGGTATAGGGAGTGTGAGGGATAGGGCGGCTGTAGGCAGGTTGGCACTGTAGGCAAGTATAGGGCGGAAAAAGGCAGCTATAGGCAGGGGGGCAGGTATAGGGCCGGGTGTAGGCAGGGTTTGGCAGCTGTAGGAGGGAAGGGCCCCCTGTAGGAGGTTAAGGGGAGGTAAGGCAGCTGTAGGCAGGTAAGGGCAGGTTAAAGGGAGCTGTAGGGAGGTATAGCGCTGTAGGCAGGGATAGGACCCGGGTGTTGGCAGGTATAGGGCACTGTAGGCAGGTATAGGCAGCGTAGGGAGGAAGGTAGGGGGTGGCATTTAAAAAAAAAAAAAAAACAATCACTTACCTGGTCCCTCGCTGCCGGGGCCCCCCCGCTGTCCCCGGCTTCTCGGGATAGGGGGTGAGGTATCAGGCCCCGCACGAGGGTGATGACACCACTGCCTGGCCAGAAACTCCGGACGCTGGAGTCTACGGGCCCCCGGAATTTCCCCTGCGGGGGAGGGAGCGCTCGCTCTCTGCCCTGCAGTGGTATCCCCCTTTACCTATTGCGCTCCGGAGGAGTCGCTATAGGTGAAGGGATCGCGGAAATGCCCGGGGCCCGCGCAGCGCCGGAACTGTGCGTCACTTGGCGTTTGTTATAGCGCTCCCTGAGGAGTCACATAAGCTGAAACGTCCCTGTCGGCGCAAGGCCTCGTAGCGCCCGAGGGCTGATTGACGGAGTATGAGCCCCGGGGGGGATTTTTTTAGCACATTTTTTGTGCTGAAAAACTCGGGTTTTAAATCATAAAAGGGAAAATTATTTTTCGTTACCCCATATTATTGTTCATTTAAAAATAGAGACGTAAACTTTGGGGGGTCTTATCATTTATTTCGGGGGAAGTACAGTTTAATTTCAGATTGCTTAAAAAGCCATTAAAACGTCCTCGCTCTCCCCCTTGGCCAAATAACCCCCGTCTCTTTTTAATTAGCCCAAACACAAAAACCCCTTGCTTTTTTTCCCCTAGAACTCTATGAGAAGGAGCTCACCCGCGATTGGCTAGCGGACGAGCCCCTTTTCCCCCCAACCAATCCAGTACTAGAATATTTCCTATAGACAGTAAAAAACTTTTAGGGGGCCCTCTATCACGCCCTTCTTTCTCCCTTCAAAAAAGATGCACTACAAATTTTATTGGTGGATTTTAAAACTGCCGCCTGGGGTCAACCAAACATCTTTTCTGCCTTTTTTTTCTGTATTTTGAACGTCCCCCGCCTTTTTTTTGATTGGTCAATACTTTTCCATAGGTTTTTTGGTTCACTGTGCTCCTATTCTGATTGGTGTTTTTGCCCACCAAAGAAAGAGCTTACAGAATTTGAATTACTGTATTTCCCGGGAATTTTAATATCCAAAATTCCCCCATGTTGCGCCGTTCTAGATTTTTGGAAAGTGATTTTATTTATGTATTTTTTTAGTAGGTTTGAGCTCTTTTTCTGATAATGTTTTACACCTATAAAGGCGATTCTTTTATTCAAACTCCATGCCGCACGGACATCTTTAATGATTTCTCGCTGTTTTCCAGCCTGTCTCGAATCGGAATACATGTGAGGCGCAGTCCCGCACTGCGCCTAAGTCCCCGCACTGCACCTCACACACTGACGAGGCGCGGCGGACTTTACACCGCATGTAAGAGCGCACTTCGGCGCCGACATACATGAGGCGCAAATTTCGCCGGAAAACTGGCGGAAACATGCGCTCCGACGTGGCGAGATTCATACATGTCGCCCACTATTTTTTACTAACCCATTTCTGTTGTATAACAGTAATAAAACTAAAAAACTATATAAAATTTCTATCATTGCAATTGTACCAACTCTAAAGTTATCCTGTCATTTATACTACATGGCAAATGCTGTAAAAATGAAGCCCAAGAAACATTTTTTTTTCTCCATTTTTCCAGCCCAATGCTAAAAAAAACTATGTAACACCTGTGCATCCAAAATGCAAAATATACCCCTAGATGAGATCCATGAGGGGTGTTGAATCCAAGATGGGGCGACTTCTGGAAGGTTTCTCCTGTTCTGGTACTTTGGGGGCTTTGCAAATGTGACATGGCTCTCACCAAAATTTGTGTTCCAACAGCCAGATAGCGCTCCCTGCTATGCAGCCCAAACAGCAGTTTACACCCACATTTAGTGTATTGCTGAATTTGAAGAAATTGTATAACAAAATTATTTTTTTTTACAGGATTGCATGTAAATAATGAAGCATTTTCAGCTAAAACTGCATATTTTTGGAAAAAATTTAATTTTAAATTTTCACAGCCTAATGCTAAAAAAATCTATGAAACACTTATGGGTTCGATATACTCACAACACCCCTGGATATATTCCTTAAGTGGCGTAGTGTCCCAAATGAGGTCTCTTTAGGGGCATTTATTAAGTTAGGGACTTCTTAGGCCCCGTTCACACGGCTTATTCACGCCAGATTTGCGAGCCGGATTGCGCTCGCAATTCCGGCGTGAATATGGGGCGGTGCGGGGGCAGGCGGGGGGCCGGCAACACGCCGGCCCCATAGACAATGCATTATCTACGGCGCGTCCGCGCCGTAAATAATGTGCATGTCACTTTCTCCCCCGCCCGGCGGATTTCCCCCAAGCGGGCAGGAGCGACGAATCCACTGTTCTCTATGAGAGCAGTGGATTACCGTAATTTACTCCGACGGATTGGCGCCGTACTGCAGCGCAAATCCGGCGCGGAGTACGGCGCCAATCCGCGGACAAATAAGCCGTGTGAACGAGGCCTTAGGGAGTTTGCAAACCTGAAATGACGTCTAAAGAAAATCCTAATGAAAATGAGACCCCAAAGTCCAGTAGGTGCTCTTTCTACTCTGAGGCTTGTGTTTGAGTCAAATAGCACACTAAGGCTACAGATGGGATATCGCTAAAAACAGAAGAATCAGGGGAATCAATGTTGAATTCTGTTTTCCTGTAAATATCAACTGTGGTCCAGTGAATAGTGGATAAAAATTGAAAATTTGCAAAAAAAAATAAATTTTAAAATTTCACCTCTAATTTGCTTTAATTTCTGTGAAACATCTGTAGGCATAATACAGATTTTTAAATGGAGTCTATTTGTGGGCGTGTCTAACATACAGGCCCTTCAAAGCCACATCAGAACTGGACTAGTTTCTTTAAAAAATCTGTGTTGCAAATTTTCATCAAAATGGGAAAATTACTAATAAATTTATAAGCCCCCTAATGTCATAAAAAAATAAAAACAGAATATGGTCAGCACATCCATTTAGAAAAATGAGTATATAGGTGCACACTGGTGTGACAGCAAAAAGCAACGCAAACACAACACAATATTGGCAGCACTTTACAAGCACTAAAAAACAGTCAAAGGGGATATAGGAATTTTTGGGAAAAGCATTTCTGCTACTTTGGAATATATGAAAATTTTGTCTGTTTTTTAATGCTTGTAGAGTGCTGTTGATATTGTATTTTATAAAAAAAAAAAAGACATTTGAAAAAGAATGCCAACATAAAGTAGACATATGTTAGATTCTAGTTATCAGATATTTTGAGTGGTTTAACCACATGCTGAAATTTTGCACTTCACGCAACTTACATGCAGAAATGTTTGAAGTTTGAAAGTGGCAAATTTTTCCAAATTTTCACAACATTGATATTTTTCACAAATAAACAAGGACTGCATCGACCAAAATTTTTTAACTTAAAGGAGTTGTCTCACTACAAGCTTTCAGCCTACTTCAGTGTGTCTGGCAGCATAGGATTTTTGAATTCAGGGGCGTGCTTCTTGTCTGCCTCTTCTCCTCCTCCTTCCCCCCTCCCCTGAGCACACAGACTGCTCTCCTCCTCCTGGACTGCAGTAACTTCGATACAGCAGAGGGAGGGCGAGAGGGTTTGCTGCCAGAGTTAACCCTGTGTGTGCCTGCCTAGATCTGCTGCTTACTGCTGAATCAGCTGCACTGTGCTGTGGCCGAGCTCTTGCTGCTCCTCTCCACAGAGTCAGGAGACAGCAGGGAGAGGGTTGATCTATGAGTGTGGAGCCAGAGGTCTGTGAAGCTGTGTATGCTAATAGCAGAGAAGGGGGGGATGTAAAGATTCCTATACCCCCTGTTTAGCATACAAATCTCCACGGACATCTCAAGCAACAACAAACAAACCCTATCAGAACAGACACAGGGCAGCTG
Source organism: Phyllomedusa bahiana (assembly GCA_025379985.1). NCBI lineage: Eukaryota > Metazoa > Chordata > Amphibia > Anura > Hylidae > Phyllomedusa > Phyllomedusa bahiana. Next base: position 43,339 of record JAODAL010007792.1, on the reverse strand, counting down.
TGAAGTGTGTTACTATAATCACTATGTGTCACTAATACAGCAGAGCAGGGAGGGATATGAACCGTTCACATGCCCCCCTGATCTGTTCTATTAGTATAGTCAAAGCTCCACAGACACATCATGATTAAAGTAACACACTTCACTGCTGTCACATCGTACTGACCACAGATCAGCCTCACCTCTGCTCTCCTCAATCTGTGTAGAGAGCAGGAGGGAGCAGGAGGGAGCAGGCACACACAGGGTTAATCCAGGCAGCACAGCTACACAGACACAAAAGCCAGAGCCCTCCCTTCCCTACAGAAGCATACTGTGCAGGAGCAGCTCTGTGCTCCGACCTGTATTCAGAAGCTGATGAGTCACCAGCACTGACAGCCAGTGAGACAAAAATCAACAGGTCGGTGGCTATAGAGATTTGAGAAGCTGATGCACTCCTATTACCAGGGATAACTCAAAATCAGTAGAACATTTGTAATGAACATATATTGCAAAGCTGCTTGTTTTTTTAATGATCTTTTAATTAAAACCCAATCATTGTAGCGAGACAACCCCTTTAAAGCAATGTGGTCCTCATGTATGAAAACTGTCTAGATGTAAGATTTTCTTTGTTGCCCATAGCAACCAATCAGAGCTCCCCTTTAATTTTTTCAGAGCACTTTATGAAATGAAAGGTCAGCTCTGATTAGTTGCTATGGGCAACAAAGAAAATCTTACACCTAGACAGTTTTCATACATGAGGCCCTGTGTCATGAGAAAACAGTTTCTGAATCACATGGATAGGTAAAAATCATTAAAAAGTTATTCCCACATAAAGTGACACATCACATTTGAGAAATGGGGCTCTGTCATAGAGGTCAAAACTAGCTGTGTCGGTAAGGGCATAAACAAAGCTCAGTTCCTAGAGATTGCACACAGCAGGGAGTGACATTACCATGGATGCACAGCAGCTTCCAGCAATCCAATAAGAGAAAGGAGAGATGGTTGGTAACCAAGAGAAACTTGTGTGCACTCAGAAGAGATAAAATCTCTCTTATCTCCTGAACACGGCAAAAAACAAACAAATAATGTATTTGGTAAGAGTCTTCACTTACCTTTCCATACATAATGAAAGACAATCATTGTAGTGAGAAAACACCTTTAAAGGGGTTGTCTCGCTACAGACATTGATGGCATATTGCTAGGAGAAGCGTTTGGCTGTACTTAGAATTCCCATTGATCTCAATGGGAGAGTCCATTTAAAGCAGAGACAGTCTGGGCTCGTTCTAGTGATAGGTGCAGGCACAGAGGTGGGACCTGGATCTATCAGACATTGATGGCATATTCTATTGAGATGACATCAATGCCTGTAGTCAAAAACCCCTTTAAAAGGGTATTACCATCTCAGGTGGCCGCACACGTGCATTGCTCTCTGTCCTCTTCTATGGGGGTTGAGCCAAGGAAGTGAGGGTAGAGGCTAATCGTATTAAAACCCCCAACTACAATCTTCCATTGTTTTCAATAGGAATATAAACTGTAGTTCACATGGAGTAAACTGTGTGTATAATTACGAATGCAGATCTGTGTCTGGCATCTGAGTTGTGCAAAAAAGTATGGTTCCTGTTAACTATCCACATGTTTTCAAGGATAACACGACATAAGCCATGACTTGGCTGCGTCCTATTGGATCTAATCTGCGTAATAAAACTCGGTGAAATCCATGTGAAGAAAAAAGTGAAATATGCAGCACAAGTCGGAGGTTTTCTGTTGCGTGTTATGCATTGTATTTTTCTAGAGGGACAATATACCATTTGAACCAAGCTTAAGGCTGCGCCAAATTTATCACGACGGTCCATGCTGTTTGATCATTTTGGTGCATCTAAGGCTTTGCCTAACTAGATCCTTAAATGGCTTACTAGTGCGTCTCAAAAAATTAGAATATCACTGAAAAGATAAGTCAAATAGAGAAACCCATATATTGTATAGACTCATTACAATATGTACATATTTACAAGGTTTAATGTAATACATTTGTGAGCCCTGGAGAACCCCTTTAATTTTCAATGATATTCAAATTTTTTGAGATGCACTAGTATTTTGTACCAAAATTCTATGCCAGAATTATGCTGATATTTAGGCATTATGGGAGGAGAGATCTTCCCTTGCTGATATTTAGGTGTACATTGTCCCATTTAGGCCACTCTCAGCAATACCATTTCCGTTTTCAGTTTAGGCGCAAAAGTTTGTAAGACCAAAAATAAACGTGTCTGCACCAAAAATGCAGCAGAAATAATAAATCATTTGTCACAAATTTACACATTGTAAAGTAAAAAAAATTTAAATAATAACAACTATGGCCAAATGGAGGGAAACATGCCACACCTACAGTATACTGCGTTTGGAAAATCTTCCACTGACCAAAAGTGCTCCCAAAAGAGAAAAAATGGCACAAATAAAAAACATTGGGCCTCATGTATGAAAACTGTCTAGGTATAAGGCTGTCCTTGTCGCCCACAGATACCAGAGCTTTCATTTACTGCTCTGGAAAAATTAAAGCTGAACTCTGACAGTTTCCATAAAAGAGGCCCAATGTCTGTAGTGTGTTTTGTTCTTCTTTATTGACTTCCAACTAACATCTGGACGCAGTGTACCAGTGATTGGTGAAGTACCCTAGGGGGACTATGTGTACAAGGGAGAAAAAAAAGTTTTAAAAATAAAAAAATTTAAAAGTTCAAAATACCCCTCTTTTGTCACTTTCAATAAAAAAAATAAAATAAAAGTTATGCATACTTTGTATCACTGGGCACGTAAAGGTCCGAGCTATTAACCCCTTAAAGGGGTTGTGCGATAATGTAATGTTGACGTGGGATCCTCCAAAATGGGTAATCACTTTTCTAAATATATGTGATAACAAAAAGTGAAGCCTGTTAGAGCTACAGCATTGCTCAGTCCCCCTTAGTTACCTGAAAGTTTACATTAGACACGACCAGGACACTGACAGGAGCTGATCTGGCCGCGCTTGCGTGTTTGCACTTCTTATCTGATGACAGGGAACATGAAAGAGCTTGCAAGGGGCTGGGGAGAAAGTGCAGTGTATGAGGCTGTCTGCTGTATTGAGAATCCACTGGTTGTAATGTAATTATTTGTGTAAACATTGCAGATGCTCCCTTCTTCCTCGCTCTCTGCTCACCCCCCCTCCCTCTCACCCTTGCAGCCATTCATGACTCAACATGCTTTGTTTATCTTCTCTCCTGAGCAGCTCAGAGGTAAGGAACTCACTTCGTGGCAAAACCCCTTTAAGGACATTGTATTTTTTTTTGGGTTGGGTTTGTTTTTTCCTCCTTGCCATCCAACCTTTTTACTTCTCTACCTACCTAGACAAATGAGGGCTTTTATTTTGTGGGACTAGATGAATTTTCTAATGGTGTCATTTATCATACCATAGAATATACTGGGAAACTGCAAAAAAATGGGTCAAAAAGTTGTTCAAAATGTAAAAAAAATAAAACTTGCACCATGTCTGCACGTTTTTTTTTTTAAAGTTGTTCCACATTTGGTTATAAATAATGTGTCATTTGTATTCTGGCAACACCAAACATGAAGGGCTTTCATTATGTTTTGGTACCGTAAAAAAAATCCAAACATTTTCTCATTTTGAAATTTGCTCCCAGCGCCATATTCGGCGACCAATAACTTTTTTGTACTAACACCTACAGATTTGAGTAAGGGTGCATTTTAGCGGCCTGAAGTGAACTTTTTATTGGTACCAGTTTGGAATACATGTAACTTTTTTGATCACTTTTATTTCAATTTTTAGGGGAAGTGAAATGACTAAAAAAAAATGCAAAAAAACCTACAGTGTTCAGCGTACGGGATGAATTAATAGATCAGATTTTTTCGGACACGGTGATACCAAATATGTGGAACTTTTTTATTTTATTTTGTATTTGTAAAGTGGCAAAAGGGGGGTAATTTAAACTTTTAGTATTTTTATTTTTTTACACTTTTAAATATTTTTTACATTTTTTTTACTTTAACATTAGGGATTTTCTCGCTACAAAATTCATATCTGTAATGATGGGGACAGTAAAAAATAAGCACTTTTACAATTGGTTTGCATTACCTAAATCATTTAGTATAGCAGCTACAGTATGAGCTAATCTGTGAGTTTCTAGGGCTAAATCTGAAGCCTAAGGTCGGGGCACGCCCCCTTTGCTGTGATTGGCTGATATTTAGCTCAACACCTGGATGGGACACGCCCCCTGTGTGGGACACACCTCCTGTGCTGTGATTGACTGCTTGCACTCTCTGTGTAACTCCCTCCTGAGCTGTTTGAAAGTGAAACTAAAAGCTGTTCTGCACTGCTCCAGGGACAGCTCTGATATGAAGGATCTGGGCAAGGCTAGAGTCACTCCCCCCCACCTATATAACACCCATATAATACACTCTGCTCCCCTCCCATCTAACAAACAGATAACACACTCTGCTTCCCCCACCCATATAACACACATATAATACACTCTGTTCCCCCCACCTATATAACACACATAAAACACTCTGCTCCCCCACCCATATAACACACATATAACACTCTGCTCCCCCCACCCATATAACACACATACTGTATAATACACTCTGCTCCCCCCACCCATATAATACACTCTGCTCCCCAACCCATATAGCACACATATAACACACTCTGCTCCCCCACCCATATAACACACATATAATACACTCTGCTCCACCACCCATATAACACACAAATGATACACTTTGCTCCCCCCACCCATGTAACAGACATATAATACACTCTGCTCCCCCCACCCATGTAACACACATATAATACACTATGTTCCTCCACCCATATAACACATATAATACACTCTGCTCCTCCCACCCATATAACACACATATAATACACTCTGCTCCTCCCACCCATATAACACACATATAATACACTCTGCTCCTCCCACCCATATAACACACATATAATACACTCTGCTCCTCCCACCCATATAACACACATATAATACACTCTGCTCCCCCACTCATATAACACACATATAATACACTCTACTCCCCCCTCCCATATCACACACATATAATACACTCTGCTCCCCCCTCCCATATCACACACATATAATACTTTGCTCCCTCCACCCATGTATCACACATATAATACACTCTGCTCCTCCCACCCATATAAAACACATATAATACACTCTGCTAGACACAATGACTAGATGTCACTTTCTGGAACATTAGAGGGCTACATGTATAACTGCTTACAGCAATACAGGTGTTCTGGTTACAAGAATTGGAGCCTGGGAGGGAGGTGACAGCTCTGCAGATATGGGAACTGACCATTGCAGGAGATCTGGAGAGCTGTGACATCCTCTCCCTCCTACTGCTCACACAGGAGGGACAAGAACCGCGATTGACGATGTCACCAGTCTTCAGTGAGAGAAGACACGTCTACTGGGAGGGGAGACTCGCCCCTGGATTTGAAGCTGAAAGCTAGTGAAAAAGCACAAGATGAATGCAAAAGCCTGTAGTGAGACAATCCCTTTAAGTCCCCCTAGGATACTTCACCACTAGGGGATGCGATCATTTACACAGCCTAATGCATTGTAGAGACAACGTATTAGGGTGTACAAAGGTGTCGGTTTACCTAGTAGTGAAACAAAAAACGCCTCTGTAAAAAGAAAAGTGAAAGTGAATGAGAGTCGGGCCGGAGTGCTGTTTAAAATGTGACTCTGGCCTTAAAAGCAGTACTTTGTAACATGTAATGCCCGAATCTGAACCAATCTGTTTAACATTGATTCAACCAAAATTCTGATTTGGGATGTTCCAAACCTGAGTTTTTTCACTCTAGCCCTTAATCTTTCCCTATTCTTGACCGTCACCATGTAACAAGGGGCTGTAGTAAGTCCTCTCACCCAGTAGATGGCGCCAGAACATTTGAGATGAAGTGTGGTAGTTGCCTGATTACAGGGGGAAATGTTTTGAGGGGACACAGGGACAGGAAGAGGAAAGGGAGGAGTTGGGAGCCAGAGGGGGACATGTAGAGAAGAGGTGGAGGAGGCTGAGAGTGTGTCTCCTGCTCGGTGAAGGGGTTTGGTGGAGCTGTTACTACACATCAGACTAGAAGGGTTTACCAGTGCCTCTGCAAGTGTCCTAATAGAAGAGCTGCTGGTTGGTCTCAGAACACGCATTGTGGGAGAGGGAGTCTCCCCACATGCAGGCTTGCCGCTGAAGAGAGACTACGAAGAGATTGAAAGACTTAATCACAAACCTGTTGAATAATACCTCTTGTGAACTGTTTGTTATTCATCTTTATCAGTAAAGTTAAACAGAAAAGTATCCTCCCGGGTTAGTCGCCGTTCTTTACATTTGGCGTAGTGCGACGGGATGGATACTGATATGGCGACTGACAGAGTTACTTCCGCCTCGTCCAGCGTTCACCACAGTCCCGGTGGCGCTTTACTGAGCCACTTACCCAAGTTTAGTGGTGACATGTTTCGCTCGAGGGTTGGAAAGAAAGGGCTAGAAGGGGCTGCCGGTTGTGTAACATCGCCCACATTGAAAGCAGTATTGCATGAGTACCCCTTTAAGGAGACGCCCGGAAAACATTTATGCTGCACTCTGCCTCAAAGGGGAAGTTTTGAGCAGATCTGAGTATCCTAGAGGATGTGTATGGAGAACGTCTCGTCAGTAAGCAGTGTTAAGGAAGAGATTCTTCGCCCGTTGTCAGAAAGAGGACGAGACACTACCCCAGTATGCAAACGGCCTACAGGAGCTTATGACTGCTTTGCAAAAGAAGAAGAAACTGGCGCTACAGCCTTCGCCAATACAGAGCTGCTGGTGCGAGATCAATTTCTGCTAGATTGAGAGTCAGTCACAAACGGAGGACCTTGAGGGAGGCAGGTTTTAACTGGACCCCCACCTGACCTTCCACCAGGTGTTAAAGGAAACGATCACGTTGGAGAAGGGAGGTGGAGGCGACCACGGTTAGGCCACAAGCTGAGGTAGAAACCAGTCCGAGGGGAATTTACACTAGAGCTAAGAATGAACTCCCTGGGGGAAAGCGCTGAAGAGAACTTCAAGGGACTTTGGCGACTCAAGGTAGTAGATGACATACCAGGCCCAGGGGGCCGAAACGGGAGATTCACCAAGACGGGAGCCGACACGAATGAGAGATAACAGACCGAGGTGTTGGGAGTGTGACGAAGTAGGCCACCTAAAGGAAGAACTGCCCCCCGACAGGGTGAAAACTCTAACAGGGGGGGATTTAAACTAGATCCGCCTGCGGTTGTGGGGCGAACCGCAGGAGGAAATGCTGAGATATGCCCTATGCTGGAGGCTTAAAGACTTAATTGGGAGAGCCCGGTAATCAAAGCCAGGATTAATGGGGTGAATTTACCTGCCTGGTGGATACGGGCTCGCAAGTCACCACCCTCGCTAGGGTGCTTTTGAGAGACACTTTCCACCCGCCATGTTTTAAAACAGCGCCTCCTGGGGGAGTCTAAAAGCCGCTAATAACCTTCCGATTCAGATTGTAGGGGTCATGCAAGCTGGGCATTGAGCTCTGGGGACACCTGGTGAAAAAGGGAAAAGGGGGGGTGGGTGGTACAGAACACTATGGATTTTACAAGTACCAGTGATTCTGGGTATGAATGTACTACAAGCCATTGACGGACATTTTGACTGGCGCACAGTTTACGCTGGTGACCGACAATAACCCCCTGGTACATCTGGATACAGCCAAGTTGGGGGCTTTGGAGCAGCGGTGGATGGCCCGGCTCAGCAAGTACAACTTCCAAACTCGATATTGTCCAGGGAGAGAAAACACTAATGCAGATGCACTGTCCCGTAAACCCGTGGAAAGCCCCATCGGCGTCACCGATGAAGAACGGGAGGAGAATGAAACTCCTAACTTCAGTCGACCAAGGTTGCTCCAGAGGTCAGCAGCTGTGTCGGACCAAGCTACTGGAGGGTGGACTGGAGGCACAGTCGAGGACTGGAGAAGTCGACAGGGGAGTGACCCCCAGATACGAAGGGTAAGAGGCTGGCTCCAGCGGAATCAATGTCCCACACCAGAGGAATGGAATGTCCTGTCGCTGGAAGGGAAGACGCTGTGGCAGCAGAAGGAACGACTGATGGTCCGAGAAGGGGCACTGTCTGGCAAGTGGTGGTACCTTCCGAAGAGGTAGAGGGCATTATCCAGTGGGTGCACGAGAAAAAGGGGCATTTTGGCCCTGCTAAGACCTTTGAGTGGCTACAGAGGTACTACTTTCACCCTCACATGAGAAAACTGGCAGAGAATGTATGCAACAGATGTAGAAATTGTGGGTTAGCAAGAGCCATGGAACAGCAGGCGCAGTGAGGAGTATTCAGTCATTTTATCCACTACAGCTGGTCATGATGGACTACCTTACTGTGGAGGAATCCATATGGGGATTCAAATATCTGTTGGTTATAATCGACCACTTCACCAAATTTGCGGTGGCAATCCCGACCCGGGACCAAACAGCGGAGACCGCCGCCTTGGCCTTGTGGAAGAATTTCATTCTAATGTATGGCTGCCCCAATCAGCTACATTCCGTTTGAGGGTAAGGTGATCGAAGAACTGTGTCGTCTCTACCAAATCAGGAAGACACGGACCACTCCCTACCACCCACAAGGGAATGGCGCTTGCGAGCGCATGAACAGAACCTTGCTGCAAATGTTACGGACCTTAGAGGAAGACAAAAGGGAGAGGTGGCCGGACTTTGTGGCTGAGCTGGTGTGGGTCTATAATAATACAATACACTCAACCACGGGATATTCACCTTTCATGCTGATGTTCGGAAGAAATGGAAGATGCCCATTCAGTCTCATGATGATCCCGAGTGAGGGGGAAGAACCAAAGTGGACTCCCCAAACTTGGATGGGAGATCATCGCAGAAAGGTGCAGAAAATTTATGACCTGGTTGCTCGCCGGATGACTCCCCGCGAGTTGGCAGTGAATCAGAGATTGAGAGAGCTTCCTTTGCACCGTGGAGAACGAGTAATGGTAAGGAACAAGTCGGCCCGGGGAAAAGGAAAACTATGTTGGCGATGGGAACCACTGGCCTACGAAGTGATCCGCCAACCCAACCCGAATATACCAGTCTTTGAAGTAAGGCCGGAAGGGGGGCAAGGGCCGACCAGAATGTTGCATCGGAACCTGTTGAGACCATGTACTTTTGTAGCCAAGCCGCCTGCCCCCAAAGAGAGTGCCCCGACTCCCTCGAGTGCCCCAGATATTGACGAGGAGTGGTGGCTTCCCCCAATGGATAATCCACCACCGCTGGAATCAAGGTCAAGTGTGCCTCCTGCAGACCCAGAGGTTTCACCGGGACCTGAGCCCACACAGATACGGCACTCCCAACGTTCCAACTTTGGCAGAATGCCAAGCCGTTATGAAGAATATGTGGTGAAAACTCAGGTTACCGGGACGGCAACCCTTAAGCCCTGGGGACGAGGTGTAACAAGGGGCTGTAGTAAGTCCTCTCACCCAGTAGATGGCGCCAGAACATTTTTGAGATGATGTGTGGTAGTTGCCTGATTACAGGGGGAAATGTTTTGAGGGGACACAGGGACAGGAAGAGGAAAGGGAGGAGTTGGGAGCCAGAGAGGACATGTAGAGAAGAGAGTGAGGAGGCTGAGAGTGTGTCTCCCTGCTCTGTGAAGAGGTTTGGTGGAGCTGTTACTACACATCAGACTAGAAGGGTTTACCAGTGCCTCTGCAAGTGTCCTAATAGAAGAGCTGCTGGTTGGTCTCAGAACACGCATTGTGGGAGAGGGAGTCTCCCCACATGCAGGCTTGCCGCTGAAGAGAGACCACGAAGAGATTGAAAGACTTAATCACAAACCTGTTGAATAATACCTCTTGTGAACTGTTTGTATTCACTCTTTATCAGTAAAGTTAAAAAGAAAAGTATCCTGCCGGGTTAGTCGCCGTTCTTTACAACCATAACCATTACTGTAATTCGGGTTTTGGGCTGGGGCCGTTTTCACTGGGTTGGAATGTGTTAATCCCAGGGAAAAAGATTGATCCAGCGAGTCCAAGTCTCCGGAATAAAACTTAATAACTTTTATTGGTGTACATAAAACTTTCGCCTCCACGGTATAACATGGCGCTCTAGGTTCAAAGCTGACGCATTTCGGGCGATACAACACCCTTACTCATAGCAAGAATGTGTTAACCATTTCCTGACACTTAAGGTTCCACACCGCTCTCGCACTGACATCATTCTAATGTGGTGTTGGGCGGGGATTAACATCAGAACAACAGTGCTTTGGAACCAGAAGCGTTAGGGAGTAAGGTAACCCATGCAAATCCAGTAAAAAACTAACCTAATTTAGTTTTACATTTACAGTCTATTTTAGATGATTATTGACAACAATTGATTATAAGTGCTTATATTCTGGTCGAATTTGTCTTTGACTAGAATTCAGAACATAAACAAATGGATCCACAAAACGAAAAGACTGACACTTTGAATGCTATTTCTCTTCCCTTTTAAATCACTGAGCAGAATTTACTGGGTCATCATAGAACCTTATGCAACTCTAAATTCTGTTGAAAATACAGGTGTTGCATCTGTCTTAAATAAATTCAGATGAATCAGCTTCCAAAAAAATATATGATATTTTGTAAAAATTGTTAATGCTTTCAAAAAATGTAAGACTAGAACAGAAACCGAGATTCCAGTGCCACCCTGTGGTGACTATATGTAATGCTCTTGTGTTACTTTGTGAATGTACAGTAGCCCTTCAACAAGAAATATTATTTGGTTCTGGGACGACCATTTTATGTTATACAACATATGAGACTCTCTCAAGGAAGGCATTTATTGCTATCCTACAATATCATGAAAAATACGTCTGGAGTTCTTTTTTTTTTTTTTTTTTAATCATTGAAAATTTTTTATTGAAGAATTGTGTTTACAGAGAGCAAGGGAGAAAAACAGGACATAGTCAGAAGCTCGTAATCCAAACAATAAACAGGTTTAAAACAATAATAAGCCATGTAGTATAGGAAGTAGTGACAAAAAACTCATCAAGATGATAAACTCAAAGAGATAAGCTTACATCTTTATAGAACACATTTCTCTTTTTATATAAGAGGAAGATGCATATAGTAAATTCTAATTAAAAGTACACAGGTAAGGAAGATAATCATGAGATTAATTAGCAAAAGTGGAGCTCATCCAAAAGTCTCCCTATTTTGTCTCTGTGATTCGACACTAAGTGGGGGGGGGGGAGTTATGAGATTCAATTCACTGTGAAATATGTATATTAACCTGATTGACAAATCTCTATGAAGTTTGGAATGTTGAGGGATGAATTACTAATAAACTTGCAAATGGTCGAGTCTTTAGGTAGCCAATTAAAATATGTTGAATCACCGTTTGATAAGAATAAGGGAATTTCATCCATACCAATGTCTAAATAATGCTCAAGTTCTTGTGTTAAGATGATTCGTGGACCTCTAAATAAATTGCTGAATCAAATCCTCTACCCTGATCCATAAAAGTGTAATCACTGGGCATGACCACCACATATGTGGACAAAGAACCAGCATCATATCGCAAGTTCTCCAGGCACATCTTAGAAGATCTTTAGGAAGATATGAGGCAAGTTCGAAATAATGGAGTAAGATCTCCCATAGGTGAATCTTCCTTGAGGTGAGGCCAAGTGATTAATTGCACTTTGAGTGCTTAGAGGTTGAGATCAACGACTTCCACCATTCCATCTACCTGAGAAGGATTCTAGACATATCTCCACTTCCCTTTGAGCCTTGTCAGTCTAGTTTAACATAGCTCAGAGATTCTGCTCATCCGTTTAACGTTGATAGGCAGCCGAAGGACCTTCACATGGCGCATGGTTAATCCTATAGAAAGTAATGGAAGGGGATTGGGCCCCAATCCCCATCCGGCAATGTAGACTCGAAAAGACTAGGTAAGGAGGAAAACGCATGCCTAATTTGCAATAATAACACTAGTATAACTGTGGAGGTTAGGTAGCGAGAAGAATGGGAAGTAAGATCCCACAAATGTCCTAAAAAACCCCTTGAAAATAGGTCAAAGCCTATACAAATTCTGGAAAATCCAAGGCTCCTAAACGGTATGTCTGGAATAGCTCCATATAACAGAGGACATGTGGGGGTTATTTCCTACTAATAGGTATTTTATGAGATTACCCGCAAATATGTTTCATGCCCACACAGCAAGCAAAATGTTGGGTGGTAGCCAGGGCGTGAGTTCGAAGAGGAAGTTGAGAGAAATCCTAATAAAGTTTCGCCATAAGGTGTATGTGGTCTTACAGAGGCAACGAGAAGATAACTAACGCATTTTCCAATATGTGTCCAACGGTGTAAATGAGGGACTCATTCCAATGGAGAAAGGCCGCCTCCAAGAATAGAGGAAATGTTATATGCCCATAGATTAGGGACAGCCATACTCCTTGCTTTTTTGGAAGAATAAAGATACTGTTTCGAAAGCAAGGTTTTTTAGAGACCCCCAAAATGTAACTTTAAAATCCGGGTTTTGGTAGTTTCTGAAAATTGCAGTTAAGGAATGATAAACGAAGAGTCGTGCTAGGTATAAAAACTTAGGAAGAAGAAGATCTTAGTAAGGTTGATATAACTTGAGATTCTTAGTTCATGCTCATGTTTGATCATGATAAATACTTAAGCCGTCCCTCGGCTACCAACGGTGATCTCAGGCCGGGTGGTCCTATTCTATCGATCCACCTCTCACGCAGTCTATCAAATTCAGACTTCTCATTGGGCCAAAACGAACTGATAAATCCAGAGAGAAGAATAGAAATTGATGCACCACCTTGCAAGCATACTGCACTAATATAACAACCTGCGAAGGTGGGCGGGGTGCAAGAGACCAACCATTGTATGTTGACACCATAATTCTAAGGAAAACTGGTGAGTGGTTCCGAGGCCCCAAAATGTCACCAACAGAATGAAAAATTATGATAATAGAAGATGAAATCTTTCAAACTAAAAGTTTCATTTTATCTTTATTTTCGTACTAATCCAGGATAAAGCACATCACTTACCATACTAAATTCTCAATCAGATATGAGACAGTGGGAAATCACTTTCTATTATGAGAACAGGAGTTTTTTTGGGTTGTGTACTTTATACACTATGTACCAGAAAAAAGAATCTGGTGCCCTTACAAGGATCTGCTCATCATAGCACATGTAAGAGCAGTACAGGACATGTAGTACTGCACTGTTCCATGCGAGAGAGGCCGCTACTAGGACCTCAATCATGCATGCTGTACGACGGTCGGAGATAGTGGATCCACTGGACCGCCGCAAGCGATGCGTAAAGACACGCCAACGGGAGCGGAATATAAGTAAGGTCTCCGGTTTTCACAGGCCGCCGAGGTCGTATACCTAAGTCGCTACCCCTGACGATGACTTGCTTATGCAGAGGCAGGCTGAGGTGTACGGCGGTACAAAATAGTACAGGCCGGCTCCGTAGCACGGGGGCAGAGCAGGAAAGGTCAGACAGGCGGCTATGGTTCGTGGTCTCGTGGACAGGCAGAGGTCAGGGCAGGCGCAAGATTCGTGGTCGAAGCGCAACGGAAGCAATTGGTAAGTGTACACGGAAAATAGAACAATGAGCTAGCGTGACGCTTTCTCTATAGGATAATATGGCACTAAAGATCCGGCACTCAAGACTCAGGAAGGGGCAGGCTTTAAATAAGGGAAAAATAGAAAACAAGGGCTCAGTGACCGCAATACAATTTACCAGTGCACTGGTCCTTTAAATTTCACAGAGCAGGCTCGCTCGCGCGCACCTAGGGAGCAATGTGGAAACGACGGTTGTAGCAAGATCGCGCGGAGGAGAGACTGGATAGCTGCAAGCGAGGAGCGCCTGCAATGTTTACCGCGGGTAAGTAGGCGGGGACCGGATGGCAGCGTGAGGTTACCACGTCCCAGACATGGCGGGCGGTGGTGCGCTTGTCGGGGGTACAACGGGTGTGCCTGCGACCTGGGACGGAGGTCGCAGGAACCACCCGTGACAGTACCCTCCCCCCCCCCCCCTTTGGCCTCCCCCTCTTTCTGGCTTGAAGGAACTTATCTGATGATGGATCGGTCCAGAAAGTATTGTCTCTGAGCTCCCAGGACCCTGCTTCGTGCCCGAACCCCTTCCGTTCAATGTAGAAAATAACCGCTGCCTATGACCCGTCTTCATATCCTAGGAATCTCCTTATGTACCGTAAAGACATTCGGGTGGCATCGGCCCTCAGGAGTGGGCGGGAGCAGTACTAGAGAGATATAGCGATTTAGGATGACCGGTTATATAAGAGAGACATGGAAGGAGTTCTGGACCCGCATAGTGGGAGGAAGGCAGAGCTTGTATGCCATTGGATTAATAAGCTTAAGCACCTCGAACGGCGGACCCCCTGAAACGGGGACCCAGCTTATAGCTGGGAAACCTTAGAAAACAGGATATATATTTAGCCGACAACCCAACACCTTGTCACCGGAGAGAGATCGGCGAGGGGGTCTATCGTATGTCAGCTTGGCGCTTGGTGCGGCCGGTGAGAAGCCTGGAGTAGAGTTTGGTGTGTTTGCTTCCAGATAGCTATCAAGGTCCCTGGACCAGCTCACTCCCTGAGCTGGACCTTCAGAGGGCACAGAAAGGGGGATGGGTGGGCGGGGATGTCGCAGTAGACAATAAGAGAGGAGCAGCTCCAGCAGGCTCGACTGTCAAGGAGTTATAGGAAAACTCAGCCCAGGGCAACAAACCTAGACCATTCATCCGGGCTCGCGGGACAAAGTGGGCAAGGTAGCAGCACTAGGGTACTGGTTAGCTCTCATCTTATCTGTATCAATTAAGACTGGGAGGTGGTTGATAGGCCGTAGAAAAGTCCAGTTTCTCACTGTAGTTGGTTGCATGAGGGAGCGCCGAAATCGGGAGACAAATTGGACCACCCCAGGTCCGGACACTATGTGCCGAGGGAGCCCAGGCAGACGGAAATTATGTGTTTACGAAAAAATAGACTGGCAAGGCAGAGGGATGAGGGTAGACCCTAGCAGAGGATAAAGTGAGACATTTTTGATGATCAATCCGGTCTTTAACCACCCAGATACGCGTTGTTAAAAGAGGAAGGAGAGACGAGCCGTGATAAAATTCCATGGCCACATGGGTCCAAGGACAGCTGGGTATCGGTATAGTGGAAGGCGCAGGACCTGCGGTTTGTGACGAGGGACTAGTTCTGGGCACAGGAAAGCGAAAGGACTCCACGAATCTCAAACGAAACATCCTGGAGATCAGACCCGGCGCTCCAGTAAAAATCGAGAGATGAGGGAGCTAGGGACTTCTGCACTCCTGGGTGTGCCCCCGCCTACTACGGGAAATAATGACCCCATTACGTATCTTCTTCCCGAAGAGCTGTTAGCGCGAACGTATGTCCTTGCCGGGAGGAATCGTTTGTCAGGTCTACAGGTGCGGCAGAGATGAGCCGTTCTGAAGGGATAATGTGCGTGGATAGTGTGGACTCGTTCCCAGTCACATTCCAAAGCCAATATGTCTGATTATGTGTCTGTTCTTATGTAAACTCCTGTCTGAGCCATAACATCTGCAGGGAAGAATATAGTTACAGGTAACAATGAACAGGTGGAATCATTGATGGGTAAATATACATGGGGTAATAACAGTAATATAATTCTTATAGGAGGCTCTGCTTATAGGCCCACCAAATAAAACAAGAACCATAGAAGATATCCTCATTAGGGCAAATAGATGAAGCATGTAATCTGACATGAGGTTTTTTTATGGCCGACTTTAAATAACCAGCATAATTGGGAATCTGAAACCTGTAGATCATCAAAAGGAAACAGTTTTTGTCTGATAACCAAGCATAATTTCCTTTCCCTAATGGGCAGGACAAACGGCTAAGAGGCAAGGCACTTCTGACTTAATATTGACTAATATACCTGACAGAGTCACAAAAGTTCTCAGGGTTGAGGGGCCACCATCGGGAATCTAGTGGATCCATATATAATCAAACTTCCATTTTATCCTTAATAGAGCCTTTTTGTCATGGAGCCACTATAAAATCACTGATATTTCAGGAAGGATAAATTTTATCCTGCCTTAGAGATGCCATAAACGTATGAGTGACTGGACAAGGACAACATAAAACACCACCCCCAACAAAAATAACAAAATAAAAAAAAAAAAAACTGAAAAAAAATAATCAAAAATAGCAAATACAAAATATAAATGGGAGATCTTTAGAAACATCTTAGCGTGAGCCACTGTGAGAGAGTACATACACTATGGTAAATAAAAAATAATTAGAAACAGGAAAAACCCAACGTGTGGATCAACAGAGATGTAAAGGGAGGGCCAATATAAAAAAAACAAAAAGAAGCGTTTCAGCTACTAAACGACAGCGGAGGGACAGTGAAGAGGCAGAACAGCTATAAGGAAAAAAATTAAATATGTAAAAAAATGATTAATCGCAGCAAAGTGGTGACAGGAAAGGACAGATTGCCATAGAAAGCGCAACACTACACCAAAATATATTTTTTAACTATTATAAAATAGTAAATAAAGATTAAAAGATGAAAAATTTGGCCCCCTTTAAAAGAGAGACGAGGAGATAAGTATAGAGGGCGATGAGAAAAAGAATCCTATCTAAACTATAGTTCTTCTCCACTAGTATGCTACGAGGAGGATGAGCTTCCTGTTGATGAGACAAAGGGGAGGAGCTAAAATCCAACTTAAATAGTGTCTTGGTCTAATACTCATGAAAGAAGTGCAGCTCCGCCGTTAGAAGCTTTAAAATTAGACAAATCCCGAGGCAGTTGATGGATACACCCACGTGGTCCTAAGCTAAGGAGTTAGTTAATGTGATTAGTAGGCCACTATTTTTTAATATTTATGGACTGTTATTAACGGGGTATGTCATCAAAGCGATTGGGCATAGCAAATGTGGTGCAATATTCAAAAAGGGAGTCACAAAAGTGATCAGGAAACTATAGGCCGGTAAGCTTAACCTCAGTTGTGGGTTGAAAATGTTTGAAGGTTTTCTCAGAGATGCTATCCTGGACTATTCTCATGAAAATAAATGTATAATGCTGTTCCAGTATGGGTTTATGAAGGATCGGTCCTGTCAAACTGATCTCATCAGCTTCTATGAGGAAGTTAGTTCCAGACTGGATCGGGGTGAGGCACTGGATGTTATATATTTGGATTTTTCTAAAGCATTTGATACTGTTCCACATAAAAGGTTTGTAAGTAAAATGAGAATGCTTGGACTGGGGGAAAATGTGTGCAAGTGGGTAAGCAACTGGCTCACTGATAGAAAAAAAAGGGTGGTAATTAACGATGCATACTCAGACTGGATCCCTGTTACTAGTGGGGTACCACAGGACTCCGTATTGGGCACTATCCTCTTTAATATTTTCATAAATGATCTTACACAGGGATTGCACAGTAGAGTATTGATCTTTGCACATGATACTAAGCTCTGTAAAGGAATCCACACAATAGAGGATAATGTGTTATTAGAAAGGGATCTGGATAGGTTGGAGGCCTGGGCAGGGAAATGGCTGATGAGGTTTAACATTGATAAATGCAAGGTTATGCACATAGGGAGGAAAAATCTATTGCACACAAAAAAGTCAAAAGCCAGCTCACCATATAGCATAGGTCAGTCCGGGGTCCATCCATGCACGTGTAACGTCCAGAGGAAACGTCTTTACAATTGTAGCAGAAGGAGGCAGGAAACAGCATAAGGATGGACGATCCCAATTGTAGAATAAAATCTAGCTTTTATTGCATTCCATTTAAAAGCAGCAACATCCAAAGTCTGTACAGCTAACGCGTTTCGTGTGGAGCGCCACCCTTACTCATAGCATAACAAAGCATACTAGGCATGTGCTATATACACCTACATATACATTAAGACCATTACACTCACCTGTGTTTCGTGTGACTCCGATGCTCCGGATACCGGTATATGAGTTCCGGACGCTAAAGACAAGAACGGAAGTGACATCATGTCATGCGCATTGCCGAATCCAGGACATAGCCTGGTAAGGGCAAAGGAACCTGGGAATAACATTACCACACTATAAACCAGCCAACGTAACTGCTGAGCATAGATACACAGAAAACGTTATAGATTCCGTTGCTGCTATCAGCACCCGCTGATACTGGAATCCGGGCAATATACAAATCTGTATGGTGTAGTAGCCCGGAAATCTAACCGGACGCCATTTAAGGAAAAAAAAACCTAAATAAATAAATAAATAGATAATAGGAAAGGCGTAGCCGTTACCCCAGCAACCCAAACTGGTATGTAAATAGTATTTCGATTCATATGGATACAGGAAAACACAAACGATATTGCATATCGGGTCCAACTGAAGATCGTAGCCGGAGCATGGCAGAGAGTGACACGGAACACAGGTGCAGTTGAAAGTAAAAATACAAAGTATGTATCAATAAATAAGCACAGAGCATAAAAACTGTTGAAAAAATGCAACACAATCTCTATTTGAAAGAATAGACCTATACATTGAGCACAATACTAAATCCCAATATATTATAATTATGCTATATGTATATCCAGATGTTTATATAAATAACAGTATGTGCATTGTGATAAGATGTGTAACAGACTAATGCACTGAGAAGAAAGAAATATCCATCAGAATAGAATGAAAGTAATGATCCTATCTGTCCATAGATGGAAGTGAAAAATGAAAAATGAAAAACAAACCAAATAACATAAAAAATACAAAACTGGGCAACATTGATTTAATAGTGGAACATGATCTCACGTTTTGCATTGAGGCCTTTTGGATGTACCGTGTTAAGGGAAAATATCCAATATGCTTCACGGTCATGTAGAATATGTTTAACATCTCCACCTCTTATGGACCTGTTGATTTTTTCTATACCAGTAATAGTTAACCCTTTGTACTCATTTTTGTGGACACCCGAAAATGTGTAGAAAGACTAGAGCGATTACGTATGGTATTATTTGTGATGTCATTCAAGTGTTCTAAGAATCTGGTTTTTACCTTACGAGAGGTACTGCCAAAATTCCTATTATCTATTTATTTATTTATTTATTTATTTTTCCTTAAATGGCGTCCGCATAGATTTTCGGGCTACTACACCATACAGATTTATATATTGCCTGGATTCCAGTATCAGCGGGTGCTGATAGCAGCAACGGAATCTATAACGTTTTCTGTGTATTTATGCTCAGCAGTTACGTTGGCTGGGTTATAGTGTGGCAACGTTATTGTCAGGTTCCTTTGCCCTTACCAGGCTAGGTCCTGGATTCGGCAATGCACATGACATGATGTCACTTCCGTTTTTGTCTTTAGCGTCCGGAACTCATATACCGGTATCCGGAGCATCGGAGTCACACGAAACACAGGTGAGTGTAATGCTCTTAATGTATATGTAGGTATATATAGCACATGTCTAGTATGCTTTGTTATGCTATGAGTAAGGGTGGCGCTCCACCCGAAACGCGTTAGCTGTACAGACTTTGGATGTTGCTGCTTTTAAATGGAATGCAATAAAAGCTAGATTTTATTCTACAATTGGGATTGTCCATCCTTATGCTGTTACCTGCTTCCTTCTGCTACAGGAAAAATCCATTACATGATTACATGTTAAATGGAAAAACGCTGGGTAAAAGTGACATGGAGAAGGACTTGGGAATCCTGGTGGACAGTAAACTTAACTGTAGCAGCCAGTGTCAGGCAGCAGCAGCAAAGGCTAATAGGATCATGGGGTGCATTAAAAGGGACATAGATGCACATGATGGGAACATTATTCTCCCATTATACAAGTCACTGGTTAGACCACACATGGAATATTGTGTACAGTTTTGGGCACCAGTGCACAGGAAAGACATTGTAGAGCTTGAACAGGTACAAAGGCGGGCAACAAAATAATAAAAGGACTGGGTGGACTGCAATACCCAGAAAGATTAGCAAGATTAGGATTATTTAGTTTAGAGAAAAGACGGCTTCAGGGGGACATAATAAATTTAATTACTGCATGCCCCTCACTAATACATGTAAGAGCAGTACAGCACATGTAGTACCACACTGTACTGTAGAGAGACGCTACTAGACCTCCAATCAGTGCATGCACCTCACTAATACATGTAAGAGCAGTACAGGATATCTAGACCTCCAATCACTGCATGAACCTCACTAATACATGTAAGAGCAATACAGGACATGTAGTATCGCATTGTACTGTAGAGAGGCGCTACTAGACCTCCAATCACTGTATGCACCTCAATAATACGTGTAAGAGAAGTACAGGATGTCACCGGTGGTCCCGCAGCCCCCCGGCCGAGGCTGCGGGCTCACCGGGGCTACTGCCCCGTCTCCTGCTGCGGGGACGAGCGGCGTCGTGGTCCGAGTGCCAGACCGCGGGCGTACTTGTTCCCCTGTGCGGGCAGACTTACCAGTCTGCGCTCCTGCTTCCGCACGGCGTCCCTGCCGGCTGCGGCGCGCTTCCCTGCGCCTTAACCAGCTTCCTCTGATTTAAAGGGCCAGTGCGCCCACTATTGGTTGTTGGCCGATCGCTGACCCTATTTAAGGGTTGCACTTCCGGAACATCCCCGCCGGATCTTTAGTGCCTTCTAGCCTATTAAGAAAGCGATCTGAGTGTCTCCGCCCTTACTGTGTACCGTACCTCCTTGCCTGCGCCTCTCGACTACGAACCTTTGCCACCTGCCCTGACCTTATTGCCTGTCCCTGACTACGCCTCGTCTGACAATTCTGTACCTCGCTACTCTTTGGCCGCCGCCGCAAGCATGTCTCGCCAGTGGAAGTGACCTGGTAGTTTCCCGCCGCAGCAAGTCCATCCCGCTTTGCAGCGGGCTCTGGTGAATACCGGGTTCTACTTAGACTCCGCTCCCTGGTGTGGCTTACGCCATCGCTTGCGCTGGTCCAACGGATCCACTACCGACCATTGTGACACAGGACATGTAGTACCGCACTGTACTGTAGAGAGGCTACTAGACCGCCAATCACTGCATGAACCTCACTAATACATGTAAGAGCAGTACAGGACATGTAGTACCGCACTGTACTGTAAAGAGGCGCTACTAGACCTCCAATTACTGCATGCCCCTCAATAATACATGTAAGAGCAGTACAGGACATGTAGCATCGCACTGTACTGTAGAGAGGCGCTACTAGACCTCCAATCACTGTATGCACCTCAATAATACATGTAAGAGCAGTACAGGACATGTAGACCTCCAATCACTGCATGCACCTCACTAATACATGTAAGAGCAGCACAGGACATGTAGTATCGCACTGCACTGTAAAGAGGCGCTACTAGACCTCCAATTACTATATGCCCCTCACTAATACATGTAAGAGCAGTACAGGACATGTAATGATAATTGGTTGGATTTTCCATCAATCACATGAGCCACAGATCAGCAATGTCTGTGACACTGTATATTGAGTCTGGTTTCAAGATACAAAGTTCCAAGAAAGACCAGTGTATGCTAAAATATTGTATCCTGAGGCCATTGTAACTTGGGGGACCACTTTACTTATATGAATCAGGTCCTCTTCACACCTGTGTCGTAAGTTCTGTTTGGAATCTCCATGAGGACTGACAGAAAAGATAGCGGAGCACACTGCTCTAATTTTTCTGGTAAAATGATGGACGCCACAGCAGAATCCCGACCCATATTGAAGTTAAGAAGGTCCGTCAAGTGTCGTTGGTGTCTGTTGAAAAACAGCTCAGTTTTCACCACCAAAGTGGAGATTCCGAACGGAAACTCTGACAGATGTGAACCTAGCCGAAGCAAGGTATTACAATTCACACTACATTAGAGACACTTGCCCTTTTGTGACTGGAACTTGTCAAATACTCTGCAATTCCATTTGGTAAGATCCTCTACCCGCTCCCTGTCACATGGGCAGAAATTGTACAAAAATCTAAAAGTCGCGGGTCCCCTATTTGTGACACAAAGTAAATGGACCATTACTTTTATATGCAGCAGTGAGATGGGTTTGGAAGGAGGATCCTTCTTCTTCATGAGTCAGTCCTGTGTGTCTATACTTAAAAGTCCATCATGTAAAATTTTTTCACCTTTTGCAATGATATGTTGTCATTTTTGTAGTTTCTTTAGATAACAAGGGAGGACAGGGGAAAAAAAAGGCTGTTTTTCACTATTTTAATTTTTTAACA
Source organism: Phyllomedusa bahiana (assembly GCA_025379985.1). Classification (NCBI taxonomy): domain Eukaryota; kingdom Metazoa; phylum Chordata; class Amphibia; order Anura; family Hylidae; genus Phyllomedusa; species Phyllomedusa bahiana. The sequence goes on along the minus strand of JAODAL010007792.1, from coordinate 21,099 downwards.
ATAATGCTAAAATTTTGATACTTGCGAACACTTTTCCGACATGGATATGTCGTGATATATTAAGATTCAGTTTGCAGCTTGGGCAGTATTTATAATAATAGATTTTATTCTTCACTTTTTGTTGCGTATTACTTATAAATGTATTATACTTAATATCATGTTAAATTTTATCTATTACATTTATTGTGTACAATTGAGGCCTGAGTGCAAATTGCAGGTAATTGAAGTTCTAACTGCTCTACACTCTTGTTAAATTAACACAAAAATACCCACGAACCACCACTAGAGTACAGCAATAATATAGGGGCATTTTCATCAGCTAGATTTACACATATAGGGGCATGTATGTCAACTCTGATAATTAGTGTAAAGTGAGACTAGACAGTACGAAAATGTGCCACATTTTATCATTGTTACTAAACCTGGCACGTGCTGAGATTGCTGTCTAACTTTACACCTTCTATTAGTTGGCTAAAAGCAGAGCCACAGTATTTATTAGAAATGGTCTAATTCCAGATTCACACAATATCTGCGCTCAGCACGTTCCATTGGAACCCCCCACCACAAGCTTTCATGTCCGAACGCCACAGCAAACTCATGGCGTAGTCAATGGGGTTGCGCGTATCCTGACCCTCACAGTTCGCTTCTTCCACTGCTCCATTCACACATTTAGTGACTAGATAGGAGTAGGTTATCTCCTAGCGAACTGAACCTCTAATACAGGAGGTAACACTAGCCTTGAACGAGAAACACCAAACCAACTCAAAACCAATCTAGTGAATAAGATAAATGCAGGCGACCTGTGAATCTCTAGGTATTTCTCTGGCCACGAAAGTTTGCACCAGAAGTTCTATCGCAACTTGCCATAAAATGTGCCCCATTGTTTTTCCCCAGCATAGGAGAGATTTTTCTAAGGTGACAGAAAGTCACTGCCTCTACACACTAATTTTAATTGGATTGATATGAAGGAAAGAACAGGGAAATATATTTACGACATAAGATATTTTTAAGGATCCAGAGAATTCGGGTAAGATGGTCCAGGCCGCTGATCATGGTTCTTACAGAGCGTTCTCTAACAAATTATCACATTGTTATATAGCTATTAAACAAATACATTCTGCCGAAAGTCCTAGTACTTCTCGTCACACAAATACTTTGCGGACAGATCTGATTCCCAACTAAGCATCTGGTTGACAATATGTCTCGAAGACTCAAATAAACTTATCACATGTTTCCCCATCGCCACAAACTCTAATGATGGAACCTAACAAGACTCAATAACCCCAATACTTACTCTGGCTGCACCAAGGTGTATCTGACGGACTGAGTTATCTGAGCGAGAGTCCCTGATCCCACAGTAAGCTGGTTTTTTTATATAATTAGTTGCAAGGAAGATAAAAGTACGCAATTGATGCTAGCAATCCCCTTTGTACAATTCCACAAAATAATTAATGCACAGTAGCATAGCGTCTGTTTGTGGAGCACTGATAATATATCACAACAAATGCGTCGGTCGAATAATATGTACGAGTATTACAATCTTCATTTCATGCTTAGATGGTCTATCATTCTTGTTGTAAATAAAGACATCGTTTATTCCACTAAGTTATGAAACTGCTAATTAGTGCTGTACAGAGCACCCGACCTGTAGAAAGCGGCTCATCGTATCTTAAATCTGACTAATAAACAAAAAGCCGGACATCTCGGAATTATCAGCCAGAGTGACAGTGAATATACCAGTATACAATAAATCTTAACACAAGTGATACAAGCGAACACGACATGCTCATGAATGTTCAGCAACCTTTATCCAGGTATTTAGTTGCTCATTGTAAAAAACATATCAAAGCAAAAAATGATGACCTCAAATATATCTATAAATAAAAGTTGGGTCATACAAAGTCCATAAAAAAAACCGTGTATATGTCTAACAACTTAAACGTGTTCACCAAAAACACTTGACTAAATGTAATTTTAATCACATGCTGTATACTTTTATCTTTTGGGATATAAGCTGTAAGGCCAATTGTCTATGCTGGAAGATACGAGATGGTTGCGCGAAGCATCTTGAAACAACGGTCACTGCGGCGATAAGCCTGTAGTACTAGCAGTTTCTTATGCTAGTGGATTGCCTATCTAGTTGTGATCAAAAGCTGGGAGTAAGAGTGATGCCTTGACGAATGCCAACACCATATTGACAGCACTTGAGAACACATTATCATAAGTGGGTCCTATAATAACAACTTGAGAATAACATCATGAAACGCCAATCATAAGTTTCACTCACCGAGTAAAACAAAGCGACTCCACAGTTTGTCTATCTAGTGAAATTCTCAATCAAGTTTGTGTCTTACATAGACCCTCTTCCTATTGCGGAAAAAATAAAGTTGGTTCCGAAAAGTACCGTTCCTTTTTGAAAAAAATGCCTCCACGGTCTAAACACCCATCTGTGAAATCGTTTCCCCTCCTCCCATAATTCCGTTTAAACAGTCATTGGCGCCCAAAAGTTTGTGAGAATGATACAAAATGTTAATTTTTCACAAAGTCTACTTGCAACAGGTTTATATACATGAGCAATCTTGCATAATACTCCAAATGCTAAACAAAGAGTGATCGGCTTTTTAACAGCTCAATTAGATTGCAAGAAAGGTACAATTTGCCCCGCATAGAAAATGAACTTTTTCCCCCCAATAAACACGTTTTTCAACTCTATGTCGGAATGAGCCGCCGCAGTCCTCGCCTTTAAAAGTGAGACCATGCTAACATTGCTCTATTATTCAGTAGATTTGCTTTCCATTAACAACACAGGTTCTGGGTGTTTGATGATACAGGCTTGAAAAAGATTCAATCTGCATATAAGCAAGGAATCCACACCACAGGACACTTTAGAAAGGCATGGCTGTGCTTGGGCATCATTGGTTTTCTTTCTTCTGTTAACCATGGATATCTCATAAAGAAAACACATGCAGTCACTCACTTTGCCCTACCCCACCTGCAGCCAACAGCCTAACAGGTGAAGTAATCGCAGCCTATCTCACAAAGATTTGCACCTCGTCAACCAATCTAACAGCATCATCAAGGAAATTCAAAGATGAGGATATTTCTTTCCATGATTGCCAAAAAGGCTCCAGGTCCACAAAAAACGCAGCACCAGCAACGCCAGACACGTCTCTAAAAGTTGTTTCACACTTTCTCGGAAACGGGCGTACCAAGCAGTCATCATGCAAAGAATAGCTTGCTACTGCTAGGGAAATGGCAGCAGCAGTGTGTGAGTGTCCAATACACTCACAACGTGCACTGTCTGTGTTAGTTCGGTAATATACACATCCCAGGTGATGCAACGAGAGGCTGGTGACACTCAGACCATCTGGAGCCGTGCAGCAACAGAAGTAGACTCTTCTCTCCAGACAAAATCCGCGATCATGACAAGGACTGACGTTAAACTGGTCAAGGAAAGGTACTAGTGGGGAGTGGTGAAATAAAGCCTTGGGGGCAGAAGGACTGGGTAAAGATAAATTTTCTCTGATGAAATGACCCCTTGTCCGAGATATGTTTGCCGTGTAACATGTAACAGCAGTCTATGTTCGTATAGAAGACAAGGTTATCGAGTCACCACCAGTCTTGTCGTCATCCACTGATCTAAAGTCGATTCCATGACAACCAAACATTAAGTTCTGGGTGCAATCAACAGCCAAGGGAATCGGCATCTCTCACAGTCATATGCGTTCTAACAAACACATCCATGTCAATAAATAATGTGTTACCAGAATGTCCTCCAAAGAATCACATCTATCTCTCTCCAACCGTTCCAAGGCAGCAGCTTTTCTGTAGTCTATGAGTGCTAAGCAATGTTCCTCTTGTACCGAGCATCGAATGGAGCAGCCTTGCCATAAAGCAGAAGAGTAGATAACGTAAATGGACTCAGGGAATCAAAACTCATCGCCTACTCTACTCATTTTTGTAGGTCCTTTGCCTGGAAACTCCCCCAGATCTTAATCACCATTGAGAACTGTGATGGTCACAAGTCAAAATCAAGAGACGGTGGACAACAAACACAAAAAAACCAAAACAACACAGTTATCTGCGTCGAGTGCGATACACACAGGTACCCAACCAGCATTGATTATAGCTGCAAGAATGACTGTAACCATTTCAGCACGAGATCGTGTCCATGAAGTTTAAACATTGAATGCACCGAGCAATTGATTCGCCACGGGCGCGTAGCAACTTCCGACCGCCTCGTAACAATTTAGGATGATTCCTGACAAAGTGAAGATAGTGACGGACCACTACCACCACTGCAATCACACACTATATTCGCGATACTTGCCGCGGGCATAACACCACCCGACGCTGTCCAATCACATGCCCTTAGTCAAATAAGCTCTCTCTTTTGAGAGTCTTCAATTCAAACAAGAACAATACCATGACACTCTCACCTTAGTTACACACTTAATTGTTTATAGACCTATGAGTAAGATAAGAAACACAAAACCCCGAGAGATGAGAAAATATAACAACATACACTCGTGAGTGTCACATGTCTCCATAAAAACAAGACCACTTCTATATGGGAGCCAATGACACTCAGGTAATAGATTTGCAGCCACACACCAAACACTCATATCGCACAAATTTGAACTCAACCACCACCGATCTTCCCCAATCTATCTCTTAATGATTCTCCACAAGGAGAAGGCTGATAACAACTCTCCATACCACACATAAACCGACTATTAGTATTGATCTGATTCTATCACACTCTACAGATTAATGTGTACACATGTAACTTCTACAAGCATACCATCATTAATCACTCAAAACCCACTTCTCAACACGCGACTACATTTTGATTATCAACACATTTGTTATGTCTTACAAACATCAACCCTCTCTTCGCTCTCGATCCGGAATGAGAATACCCAGCTATAGTATCGACGCAAACCATAGGAGAAAGTCTAGCAAGTGGGTCTTCTAGCTAATAACATCAAATAATACCACACAGATAATAACCTACCAATAACCAAATAATAACATATATGGCCGCCCGCACTCGTAACCTACATACTCACGACAAACATCATGGTTATACCCTCAACCGCTCTACGGCCCCCGCAACAAAAAAAATAAAGTTCAGAAAAAAACTGTTGTAGCGCGGCCTCCGAGACACTTTTTTCTATTCGATCTCTTTTTCTATCTCTCTCTTTATCTCAATTTCATGACAATAACAACTACTCACACAAATAGTCGAACGGTAGGATTATTCAGACTGCTATGATCTGCGGTATTCTCTGCGGACACACTAGATCATTCTTAACTAAGCGAGCCTAAGAAACATTACCAATTTCCCTGAACTCTTTTCTTTTTTACCACTGTAGCACTAAAATGCCAGTCGACCCCACTTGCAGACATCCACAAATCTGAACTCTTCTCAATGATTTTCAAGTAAGTTTTTACTACAAACTTGCTGATTCACTATAAAGGAGGCTTGTTGGCAAATTTCTAAACATATTTGCCCTGAATTGAGCCAATAAATATGTATGCGGGATAACACTCTTTCGAGCGACCATTGGAATTCTACACAAGTACAGTTCCAATCCTTACATCTGCTGTCACACTTTTCCTTGGACACATGACATGACCACAATACAACCTTACAATTAATCAACAGAACCTCAACCATCTTAGGTGAGCTTCAAAGCAAGATGCTCTCAGACAATAGTGGCCACCTGAGTAGCATAACGCAGTACCATCAGAAGTGGCAACAGAGATAAAAGCACGAAAGACTAAGATGAAAAGACATCCCCACAGAAAAGGAGCAAAAAGAAGTGCGGACTGTCCTTTAGCCTACATCCCACACTGATGACAGCTTCATATTGCGTCGTAAAAGAAATGCCCTATCTAACTGGATTATGAATGCCACACTCTACCAACACTTACAGCTATCAATCCAGCCACACATTTAAGAGAGGGAAGTGAGAGAGCAAACAGCCAAGATGAGTTAAGCGAATCGTCACAGACAGCCCTCTTTTGTGGCGATTATAGTGCGGTTCATGTTAGCCTAGTCGAATTACAGTACCAATAAACGCCCTAACACTCTAGTTTCTGTATGAAATGAGGTTATTAGTGTAATGGCACTCTAACTACTTTAAATACACAGGTTTCACCAGTCAATAATCTACATCATTAGGACATTGTTGTCCAGCTGTACGATAGTAGGTGCTATAAAGACCAGACATCGTGTGAATCAAACGGTTTTTCACCTCTGACGCAACACAAATTGATCAGCGAAGCTCTTCTTGGCTTTACGCATCAAGGGTGCTTTCACTCAACTCTTAGAACATAAGTCCCAAACTGTTGAATGATCGGTCTTTTAGATGCTGTCTCTCCCACATATATATAAATATAATAGCGCGGATTTGAGAGAAGAAAAAATGAACACCACTGCAGACATCTTAATGTATGACTATGGCTGAGACTTTTATGAGATAAGATAATCACAGAAGGAACGCGCGCGTAGATAAGTTTTATAAGTTCCAAAAATTTTCACATCATCAATATTCATGACTGCTCCCAAATAACAGCACTAAACGTTTTTGTGTAGATACCCATGTTTTCTCTGAAAACATAAAGACACATTGCTATCCTACACTTCTAAAATAATTAATTTATATGCGCTCTTTAAAGAAACTTTATTTCATCTAAGAAGTGTATCTGGGATATCTATTTTATTTTCTATCTCTATGGAACTACATAAATATCATCCACTAACTTGTTTACATTGTTGAAACAATAACCGACATTTAATTAATATATGTTTCGTTCATACAAACATTCTTAGCATAAGCCAGGCCAAGCTCTGAATTCGACATAAAAAAAACAAAATGCACTATGCTTCTTATACGATATAGAGACACCTCTATGATCGAGTAAGCCTTTCTCGTTGTCCTTATTTCTACCTCTAGGGAAACAGAGAGTGTATGTAGATCCCCCTGTACTGTTGCTGACTACGATAAGATGACAGGAGAAAGAACTGGAGTTTGAAAAGACATACATAGGCACATTTCCTCTCAAACCTCTGAGTTAACACAACAAATCCGCTTGACTGTGTATACACACACTGTGTATACACAAGCGAGAGGAGAAGGAAGAAATCAGGTCAAATAAGCAGCATCCCTGTTGTTGCACACTCCCTATCCCCACACTACTCAACAACAAAAACTTCATATCTCAAATGTGGAAGAGCCCCAAAGCTAGCTATTCGGATACTCCATCGCATAAGTAGCAGGTGTTACATTGTAGGGCAACTTGTTTGATCTTATAGACAACTTTAGGAGGCCAGCTACTCATTTTTCGGTGGGTGAGGAGGGAGGCAGGGTGGGGAGGAAATGGCATCACCATATTGTCTTCTCTATATATACTATCACTCACATTATACTTGGGTCTTATATTTGAGCTTTTTAGTTCAAATAGTAAACTCAAAGATCATGGAAACAACTTTTAACGTTGGTCTGGCTGTTCCAGCAGAATGTGCCTAGTTTTGCCGTCCTCCAATCATAAATGTGTAGATACGGTTGTGGTGTGACACACCCCCAGAACGCCTCCACATCTTGGGCGCATTACAAAGTGCCATAGGCGCCTCATAATACGCCTAATTTTGGAGTGCGCCTGCTCATACCAGTCTAGCTAGAGAACAGCTGCACACTTTTTGGCTATGGACACCAAGTACTGGCACAGCCCCATACATACATGTCGCCCTTAGTTTTACTAGGCTACGATCTCTGTAATGGATTCACCATGATTGTCCATGTTGAGTTGTACAGCTGGTACCCGGGCGGTTGAAGTCGACAGCCAGTCAACAAGTAGTTTACCATGAACCAGATTTCTCATACACTTGATAAATTTGACAAACATTAAGATAGTGTAAACTTAGACTAGACAAAGTATCAGACAGTATTAACCCCTTAAGTCGAACACCTGAAAAGTAGTTAATGACCAGAACATTTTTTTTTTTGTTTTGCCCCCCTTTGCTTTTTTCAACGTTGTAATTTTCTTATTTTTTAATGAGGCAATTATTGAGGCCTCGTTTTCTTAAGGGAGGTTTTAGGGGGGGAATAGGGGAAAAGTTCCCCTTTTAAATAAATGCAAATTTTCGTTTTTAAAATTTTGGGTTTTTTTTTTAAACCATTCACATTTCATTGTTAAATTTTTGCGGGGGTACCTTTTATGTGTAGGATTTTTTGGGGAAAAGAATTATTTGAATAGGTGTGTTTCTTTTTAATATTTTTTTTTATTTTTTTTTACACTTAGGTTTTTTTTTTTTTTTTTTAAAAATCCTGGGAATGTGAACTTTTTTTTTTTTGAAAGAAATGTTTTGGCATATTCAGTTGCTAATACTTATAATCTGGTCAGCCGGGCACGGCGTGATCGGCAGCCACGTCTCCCCTGATCCTGGTTTTGCAGGAAGCCCGGGAATTTAGGTCCCCGGGCTCGTGGGGGCCCCCACCCCCCCCCCGGTTGTTGGTCACCGGGTGTCCCGATATCTGACAGGGGAAAGGGGAAAACCCCTTTTTTGCGCTCCCGGTGACGATCTGCGGCAATAAAGGGTTTTTAAACCCACGGGAAAGGGGGTTTTTCCCCCCGCCCCCTGGAGCTGCGTGGGATCGGGGTGTTAGTACACCCCGGTTGTAGCGCTGCTGCCCCCCGCAAACTTCAATCTGCACGACGCCAAAAGACTTTGCTGGCCCAACGACCTGAAATACCCGCCGTCAAAAGACGGTGGTTGATCATTAAGGAGTTAATAAATCTGTCCCAATGTGTGAACCCAGCCTTAGGGTATTATGCTATGATGTTCTAAATCTTGCCTCATCAATGCTTGGAGAAATAAATCCTTGCTCAGCTTCTAATATTAAAAGGCCATCTGTAAGCAGTTTGGCAAATGAAAAAACAGAAGGGACAAGCTAGATTACTAAAAAAAAGGGTCTGGGAACGTAATAACATAAAGGGAAGATTGATGGGGTTTTGTCTTAGCAATATTGGAATAGACAAAAGAATGACTCTAAAAGCCGGGTTTTTAAAATATAATATGTTAGATTTCATTCCATAAGCCAAAACATTCAAATTTTTTTACTTTTTACTATTACATATCGGGAAAACAGGCCCCAGTAGCTAAAACCTTGGACAAGTTTTGATGCTTTAATACGAACTCTGTTACTTCCTTGAGAAAGGGTCGCTCCACACTTTCAAACCTAAAACGTAAGAAGAAAAAAAATAATTGAACGTAGATTGTAAGGATGTTGGGCCATTTGTTCGTCCGAGATGCCGGGCAGTTCAATTTTTTTAGGGTTGTGCATTTTTGCGGCATTTCACTCCTGCAAACTGTTTTTTTTTTTTTTTTTTTTTTTTTTGTATAAAATGCCAGTCTTAGCCCCTTACAGCTAACATCCGTCAGTTAAAGTGCGGGAGGGCGATGGCATAGTTCCACGCTATTTTAAACCCTTGCGCCCCGGCCCTCTTGAGAAAAAGCACCGTCCCACTTCAATTGGGCGCCTGGGGGAAATATGGGGCCCCGATTTTTTTACTGGGGAGTGGAGTCTATGAAGGGTTCCTCGCCGCTTTTTTTTCAATTTTGTACTTTTGGCCCCCCGAGGGAGTAGAAAATGATATCTTTGTACCCACTATCTATTTCAATCATTCGGCTGTAAAATATCCGCCCCCTATGGTTTTTTGTACTCTAGGGGCTCAAAAACTAAGTAAGAAGAAAAATTAAGTGTTAAAAAAAAAATTAATATATATATATATATTATATATAAAATATATATTATAGTGGGGGCGGGGCTAAAAAGATTTCTTTCCCCCCCACTAAGTGTTTGCGCATGGTTTCCAGGTATGGGTTCCTGGTGTCGTGAGGAAGACAGCGGTTTGCAAGGGGGAACCAGGGGTTAATTACTCGTGGTAATTAGGAGAGTTGTTTTTACCAACTCTGTATTCCGGGGCGGGCCCTTTAGAGCAGTGTTTCTCAACCCCAGCCCTCAGCCCCCAACGGTCATGTTTTTCAGGACCCTCCCACGAATGCATGGCCCAATAATTACATAAAAACTGTGCTAATGGGGAAGATCCTGAAAACGTGCCCTTTTTGGGGGGGGTTCCTTTGGGCTGGAGTTGGAAACACTGTTTAGGGGTGTTCTTCAGTTTACCAGGGGGGGAGTGGGGCTCACAGTCAGTGGAGGACGTTTTGAGGCCCTTGTCCAGGAGGGTTCCGGGGGTTCCCCCCCCCCCCCCCATTTTTTGAGAAAAGGGCCGGGCCCAAAAGGACTATTTTGGGTAAAGGGGTTGTGGGGCGGGGTTTGGTTTTGACCCGGGGGGGGAACCACTGTACAGGGGATTTCCTTGTACGTTTAGTTAGTGGTGGCGGCCTGGGAAATTTATTTTTTATGCGGTATCGGTTTGTTGTGTTAAAGAAAAAAGGGGCATTGGCCAGCCCCTTCAAGAAAAACCCTGTGTCAAACCCTGCTTTTTTGTTTAACAAGCGGCGATCCCAGGCGAGTGCCCCCAAAGGTGGGCAAGATGGCAGCCGGAAAAACGAGGGGGTTGCTTACAATATGTGTGTGTTTGTTTTTAAAATTATAAAATAAATATATTTTTTTTTTTTTTTTTTTTTAAATTTCAATTACCACTTTACCCAGCGGGGATATGTATATGTACTGTGTTTAATGGAAAGTAGGGGATAAAATTTTTAAAAGCTAAAGCATTATAGTACTCACATAAAAATTTATAGTATCAATTTAAAAAAAGTTAATAGCCAACATTTGGAAATCCCATAACTTATTTATAAAAAGGACACCCAAAAGGGTTTAAAGGGTCAGGGAGTCAACCAATGTGCTAAACCTTTTCCTGACAGCCGGTCAAAATAATATAGCTCTTTGTATTCCTCCTTCCTGCCTGATATATTAGCCCTAGTTAAGGGTCGGCCACCCCTTTTTGAAAGTTTGGTGTTTTTGAAAACGAGTATTTAACATGCTTGTTGTTTTGTGGTTTTTAAAGGGTCCGTTTTCGTTTTTGGGTTTTTACAGTAAAAAAGAGTACCCCATTAAAACACACAGGGAAATTCCCAAAAAGTTTTTTGCAACCCCAATTGACACCCGCAGGGAAATTAAAACCCAAAAAAAGGGAGATGTTGAAAGTTTTCTTTTTTTTTTTTACCGTGCATCACTCTTGAAAACCGAAATACGTGTCATATGAGCTACAACGCAGATTTTCTATTGCGGTCAATGGGAATCGTTTTCTTTCACTTTTAAACAAGGATATCAAGTCAGAATCCAATGAGAAATCCTTCCCAGAAGCAGGGAAAAATTTAAAGGTTTTTCCCTGCCTATTCATAGAACCGCTGTTTTTAACATTTTATGGGAAGGCAAGGATGGTAATAAACTGACATACGGCTGCACAATTAGACTATGTTCACAGGGGTTTAAAAATTGGGATGAAGGGTATTTCGGGCGTACTGGCTCAAAAAGGGGCGAGATAGTCCCAAATCATCACGGTAATCCACTTTCTCTTTAGAGAACTAGGATTACGCCTCCTTCCCTGCTCGCACAATACCCCAGGGGGGGAGAAGGGGACATGTATTTTACTAGCGGCGAAAATTTTAAGGGCCCAGGTTTTTTGGGCATGGGTTTTTTCGGTCGGGTTTTCAGGCGGTTTGCGGTTTTGAAGACCCCAAAAAAAAAACCGGCCCAAAAAATGAGCAAATTTGTGCTCTTTTGGAAAAAAACCCCGTGCAGCAGTAAAAACTGAAGGGTTTTTCCGTCCGGCGTTTTTTCCGCCCGCAAAACATTCTACAAGCACAATCTTCTGTCCGTGGGGACAGCCGCAAATCAGGACAAATACCGGTCGGGTAAACTGACTGGTATTTGTCCTCTGCTGTGGGAACGCTTAGGGTACACTTACATGACAAAATTTGGCACCGATTTATTTATTTATTTTTCTATCTTCACAGCCCTCTGCTAAAAAAAAAAAAAATGCACACTATAACTGTACCAAAACTTTGCTGGCTTCCAAACGTGACAGGGTGCTATTCTGCAATATTGATTTATTGTTGAGTAATGTACAATTATGGCTTGCCTTTGGCTGAGTGTAATAGGCAAAGTAAAAGGTCAGGCTCTAAGAGGTCAGCTGCCAAATGGGATCAATGCTATTCCCAATCCCCACACCCGCCACGTATGGAACATACTCTGCGTGAGCCCACTCCATACACCCTTACCTACAAACTGACATACAGCTTTGTGATATCCGCAGGTGTTGGTATAAGACAGCATTTAGACATTGCTCCCCAGCGTCATAGTAGTGTACACAGAAGATTTTAGTGGGTAACAGCTGTAATAGACACGGAGGTATTAAGGAGCTGCTTCCTCATATTATATGTATTTACCTGGCGGCTGCACATCCTCCTGGACGACTCCTGCTCTGTTCACTACTTGTTCTTTCTCTGGAAAAACAGAAAGAGCGTCATTATACCAGACCAGAGGGCAGTCACATCTTTTCATTTCTTCTATTTACATGTTATCCAAGTATCACAACTCATTGAGGGGTCGTTCTTTAAGACTACAGTGTAGTTTCTATTGGTAGCATGTGACTGATGCCAATTTCTATTCCAACTTCTTGGAGATAGAAACAGACCCAAAAAAACCACATTTTTGGCGTTAGGAATTTTTCCTTCCCCTACAGTCACCGTACGGATAAATGTCACATTTTAATAGACTGGATAGTTACAGATGCAGCAATACCAATTATGTGTAACTTTTTTTTATTTTTTTATTTGAAAGATGGCAAATTGGGGTGTATTGAACTTTTAATATTTATTTAATTTTTTTTTTTTTTTTTTTTTTTTACATAAGCATTTATTCCCCTTAGGGGACTTGAATATGTGATTCCCTGTCCTTTATGTGATAGTATTTTGGTATTACCTTATAAAGGCTTTTCATTGATCTCATATTAGACTCTACCTATGGCAGGGTGTAGTAGGTGTACTAACATGGGAGCTACAGAAGCCATCATGAGGGTATTGATCCCAGCACCCGACGTGTATGGAATGGCCTAAGTTAATTCACTCCATACACCCTTCACCAGCATGTACATTTACAGTGCAGGGTATGAAGGGAGTAATCTAAAATAATCTGCCCTTCAAACCGCACATCGAAGCCCTCACCTCTGCCTGCCGCCTCCACCTGAAAAATAATCTCCCGAATCCCCCCATTCCTTAACTTCAATAACACAAAAATGCTTTTCCACGCCCTCGTCATCTCCCGCCTAGACTACTGCAACATCCTTCTCTGTGGCCTCCCATCTAGCACCTTCGCTCCCCTTCAAACCATCCTTAACTCTGCTGCCCGCCTGATTCACCTCTATCCTCCTCTGCCTCTCCCCTCTGCCAATCCCTTTACTGGCTTCCCATTGTCCAGCGAATTCATTTCAAGTTAGTAACCTTGACCTACAAGGCTCTCCATAACCTCTCTCCTCCATACATCTCTCTCTAATCTCCAGATACTACACCTCACGCAATCTCCACTCCTCAGCATGACCTATGCTCTCCTCTTATCAGCTCCTCACACAATCGTCTGCAAGACTTCTCCCGTGGTTCCCCCACACTCTAGAACCCAACACATCACACTCTCCTCCACTCTCACCAGCCTGAAATGTAACCTGAAAACCCATCTCATCAGTATGGCCTATAACCAACAATAACCCTGTTGCTACTACTCCACCCCACAAACATGTCTGCCTCTCACCTCCTTCCCTGTAGACTGCAAGCCCTCACGGGCAGGGCCCTTTCCCTCTGTACCAGTTATTTACCGTCACCTTGTACTTGTTTGACCTATATTACATATGTCACCCCCCTTGACTGTACAGGGAATGTTTATACGGCGTAATTACTGCACGCATTTCGCCACGTATTTGTGCTTAATCTGTGCAGCAATTATGGTAATCCATGGCTCTCATAGAGCTGGTAGCCCGCTGGCGCCATTGACATGCATTACTCGCGGCGTGTATTCGCTGCAAAAAATGTACATGTCACTTACACGCGACTGTATGTACGGGCGGGGGAACGAGGCGTAAACCTTAGCTCTCTATGAGGGCTCTGGCTTACTGTAATTGTGGCGTGCATCTCGCCGCGTATTAAGTGCAAATACGCGGCGAAATGTGCGCTGCAACTACGCCGTGTGAACATAGCCTTCAGGTGCTCGAAAATAAATAGTAATAACTGTGAGGACTAATAGGGACAGGGAGAAAAAAAAAAAAAAAGGGGTTGAAAAAACCTTCTGTACATGCCGTAGAATTTTAAAAACCCCTCCCAAAATGGGAAAATAAATTTACTAACTGAATGCCAGGGGGGTCAAATAAAAGGGCAACCATGTTTGCCCGGTATAGTACCATTACTGTTGGGGAAAAAAACACGGGTTTTGTTACCATTTTTTCTCAAAATTTGGGGTTCCCTCTGTAGGGGGATAAGAGCAAAAAGTGTTTTTAAATAACATTGTAGGATTTCCTAGTAAATACACAATATTTAACAACAAACTGTAAACAACATCCGTCACTCTATGCCCCACAGGCTGCGTCAATAAACCGGGGGCGTCCCGCGCCCCCCAAAACTGTATGCTCTATGTCCCGCCATCGGGTGGTAGTATATGGGGTACAGAGCGGCCAAAAAGGCAGCAGCAAACCCCCCCCAATTTATCGGGCCCCAAACCTTTCCCTCCCCTTCTGCCCTTTCCCGCTGCCCCCCCTGCAAGGTCCAGCACCACGTGTCCCCCTAAACCCGGAAACCCCCTTTGGCCCCATGTGGGTGACCCCATTGGCTGGAACTTTACCAGTATTTTAAACCGCCGCTTCCTATTGGTTAATTTGCCGGCGCCGTATTTGGGGTTTGAAACTTTGACAATTGTAATGGCATTAAAGGGGTGCGCGGCCCACGTGACCCAGCAAAAGCGGCTGCCCCCGGCCGACCAACCCAGTTTGGGCTTTTCTTAGGGTCGCCCCCCTTGATTAGTTGCCATGGGAAAACTGTCCCGTTTATATGATAGTAGCTTAGAAGAGTCCCCGCCCCTGTGTTCTGTTCCCAGGGCGGGGGGTGAGGGGGGCCTGTAATCCCCTGGGGTTTTAAATTTCCTGTTGAAGAAGACTGTTTGGTTTTCCCCTTGGTTAGTTTTCCCCTTTTAAAAGGCTTTTTTCAGGTTTTTTCCCTTGGGCCCTTTTTTTAATTTGGCCCAAATTTTAAAATTTTATAAAAATTTTTTTTTTCAAGGTTTTTACCTTACAACAAAAAAAAAAAAGGGGGTTGCGGGCCGGGCCCCCAAAATATTGTTCCGTTTTAACGGTGTTTCTGGGGGCCCCCGTTTTCCCCAAAACCAAAACCCCAAAATATAAATTCTAACTTTATGACTGGAGGACGGCAAAATGGGGGAAATTACCCCCTGGAAAACAGGCGCCCAATTTTATAAGTGGTTTTACCGGGGGAAGCCTGAGTTGCCCTTTGGGGAACTAGAAAGCCCCAAAATTCTAAAAACCCACAAAAGAACGGGGTTCCTTCCCATTCGGGTTTGGGATTCTACCCCGTTTTAAAATGCTATTTAGAATTTGGTCTTTTTTGGCGCCTAGATCATACATGTCGCCCCTGGTGTTTTTGGGGTTTAGTATACCCAAAAGGGACATTAGTATGACAGGGAAATCGCTAAGTTTTTTAAAGGGAAAACCCCTTTCGGGGTTTTATCCCAAACCCCATTTGACAGCAGGATGCGTTAGAGGAGAGAAGCTGAGTTTTGGGGTTTTAGGGTTTTATGATAGGGGGAGAGAAGCTGGTTTCTGTTATAAAAGGGTTATATGATAGAGGAGAAAAAGCTGAGCCCCTGTTTTAAAAGGGTTTTTATGATTGAGGAGAGAAGCTGAGTTTTGGGGATATATGGGTTAAAATTGCATACATGCCAATCCCCCGCTTTTTGGCCCGGGGGGGCCCCGCAATGGAGTTCCCCCGCCCCCCCGGCCCAGGTTAAAACCGCGGCGCCAGGGGTGCGCAAAAGGGGCCGCTCCTACAAAAACGGGGCAGGGGCCCCCGTTTTCCCCAGCCTGGCGAGTTAACTGACTTGTGTGGCCCCCCCACCCCGCACAGTCGCCCGAAGCTCCCGGGCCCGTGCAGCTCCCCATACAGGGCAAGGAAAGGAGGGGAATTTTTTCCCCATCCTCCTTTTCCCCAAGTAGGGACAGCGCTGGTGTGCGCTGAAATTTCAAAACAGCGTCGAAAAGGGGGGAGTGCGCGCCTTTGGCAAAACCTCCCCCTGCGCCCGCTGGGGGCGGTCGGCGGGTGCCCGGGGGTGGCCGGGTTGCTGGGAGCCTGGTGAGGTAAGTGGCTTTTTTTATTTTATTTTTATTAGCTTATGGGGGCTCAAACCTGGGTACCCCAAAGGGGGGCAAAACTACCTGGCTTAAAAAGGGGGAAAAACTCCCTTTGGCTCCCCAACAAGGGGGGGCCCTTTAAACCTGGCCAAACAAAGGGGGCCCCTTCCCTGGGCAAAACCCGGGGGGCCTCTACATGGCTACAAGGGGGGGCCCGGCTACCTGGGTTTAAACAAGGGGGATCTCCCAAAGCCTTTTAAGGGGCACTACCTGGTTTGGGGGTACTCCCTGGCTATAAGGGATTCCCGGGGCTAGGGGGGGGCATCTACCTGGCTTTTTTCCCAAACCCGTTATGCAGTTAGGTGGATTTGGGTTTTTGGCTTTTTGAAGGGGGTGGCAAAAGCAAAAAGATAGGGGGGTTGCCCAAATGAAAACCTTCTTCTTCTGCTTTTCCACTTTCAAAAGTTGGAAAACTATGGTTTTTTTATGATAGAGAAGAGGGCTGACCCTCTTTGAAAATTGTGGGTTTTATAGGATTAGGGGAGAGAAGCTGAGCTCTGTGAAAATATGGGGTTATATGTAGAGGAGGGGAAGCTGGCCTTCGTGATATATAGGGTTTAATATGTAGAGGGAGGAGCTGAGCACTGTAAATTATATGGGGCTTGTTCCGGTTGGGCCCTGCCAATTCCCGTCCCCGGGTCGCGGCCCCAAAAACCGTGGCCCCCGGGAAACGTGGCGGAAACCGCCGCCCCGCATGTGGGGCGATGGGAAACCTCCCCCGGGGGGCCGGGTTTCCCCCCTTCCCCCTTTTCCCCCCCGGCCGCGTCCGGGCTGCAGTTTCCGTCCCCCCGACGCACGTCCCGTTTTGGGCCCGCGCGCGGGGGGCCGGCTCGTTAAATTTTTTAAAGGGCCTTTGCCCCAAGTAATTGGGTATTGCCCAAGGCCCCTCCCCTAATTTAAGCCGGGCCCCTTCCTAGTTTTTGTTGCCAATTTTTATTTCCCCTTTTAAACCCTTTATAAGAAAGCGTTCCAAGCCTTGCTCTGATTTATGTGTCCCACCATTATTTTCCTTTTTCTCGACCACGCACTTCCCCACTCCCTTACCAAATTTTGCCTGCCCCACGCCCCAAGGGAACCCATGGGCCGCCTGTCCTGACCTCTTGCCTGTCCCCGCACGACCCAGCCTGATTGATTCTGCACCACGCTACCCCTCGGCTCCCCGAAAGCAAGTCACTCAGGGGTAGCTCCTGGTAAATCCGGCCCGAAGCAAGTCCATCCCGCTTTGGGGGGCGGGGGCTTGGTGAAAACCGGAACCTACTTGATTCGCTCCTGGCGGGGCTTATCATCGTTGCGGTGGTCCGGGACCCATTCTCTGCGGGGTAAAGTAGCCGGCCGGATCCCGCCAAGGTGCCTCTGCCGCCCACGCTGACCTCACCACCATTTGGTCAGCAGTCCGAAAGATCGCTCACAACCCGAAAATCAGCCACCCTTCCGCCATGAGCAGCGTTCCTGGCCGTCAGCGCAGAACCGCTCCCGGGGCTTCCGTGCTCCTTGGGTTTCCGGCCCCCGACAGGGTCCACGCTTCTGCCCCTATGCGTCCAAATTCGAGGGGCACCCCAAAGGCTTGCAGGGGCTTTATCCCCCAAATGCTCCCGATATCAAAATTAATAAAAACCAATTTCCTACCGGAACCGGTCAAAGGTGGCGTTCGTGTCAGCCTTCTCTCCGGGAAACCCCGGGCCCTGGGCTTTCCCCCCCTTGGGAAGGGACGACCCGTCCAGCCAACCTTCCCACTTTCCTCACCGAGTTCAAAGTGTTTCGGGAACCTGCCCGGCTTCTTTGCCGAGACCCCTTGCAAACCGGCCAAAGGGGGATCATTGTAGGCGACTATGCCCGTTTCCACATTTGGCTTCCCGAGTTATCTTGGAATGAAGCGGCGTTGACTGCCACCTTAAGAAGCCGCATAAGGTGCCCTATTGCCCCCGGGACCTCCCGTCTTCCTTTATGACCCTTTTCTTTCCCGCCCCTCGGATTGAATCCCTTTTTCCCCGAAAAGCCCGGGGGGAACTCCGGCAGGAACGAGAACAGGCTAAACCCCCCCCCTCTCCCCCGTTGGCCAGTATTTCAAAGGCCGCCACGTTGCCCCCCTGCGCTGCCGAGGAGGCCCTGGAATGGAGGCCCACCCGTTTGTGTGGGCTAACCAGAAGAAGGGGGAAATCTTTTTCTGTATGTGGCAGTGCAACCATTTCCACAGATCCTCCCATGCGCCCTTTAGCGTCCGGAAAAGGGCGCACCTAGGGTACTTAGGGAGGCGTCCCCTAGGTGAGAGCAAGCCCCTCCTTGCTTACCATGCCCGTGTCGTCGGGGGCTGGGTCTGGTTTTCCAGTTTCACGTTGCTGCTTTGACTCTGGGTCGGGAAAATTTTTTTGGACACTGCCCTGGGTTTTCCCCTTTAAACTCCCCGTGATCCGCCTGAAATGCCCCTACTATCCCCCTGTCAGTGGAGAGATTCTCAAGGATCCCAATTTGGTTCCGCACTGAGCCCTTTGGCCTACAATAGGGGTTCTGCACAAGGGGGAGCTTGCATTTTACGTACACCCCGGCTTCCTCGTCCATTCCCCCTTGGTCTCCGTGGCGGCAGCGCCATGCTCCTGTTTCGACTGGCAGAGGGTGAAGTCCGAGTTGGGATTCGGGGGTGTCAGTCTCGCTGTTTGGTGGCACCTCACCTGGTGCTTACCGCTTCTCCTGTGTCGTCTAGCCTTCGACGGGCTTTCCAGCACCATATCAGCCTTTTTCAGACGTTTTCTCTGAGAAGCAGCTGAGACGTTTCCGCCCATCGTCCATATGAATGTCCCATTGATCTTCTGCCCGGGGGCGTCTCCTCCACGGGGCGGGTTTACCCCCTGTCGGTTACCTGAGACCTTGGCTTGTCTACATATATCCAGCAGAATTCCAGAAGGGCTTCATCCGCATGTCGTCCTATCCAGGTGGTGCCGGGTTCTTTTTCAGGCTAAGAAGGGTCGGTACCCTACGTCCTTGCATAAGGGCTATCGAGGCCTCAACAAGATCACAGTAAAAGAACCGCTATCCTCTGCCCCTGATCACGGAGCTTTTTGACGGCTACGAGGTGCCCAAGATCTTTACTAAACTGGACTGCGAGGGGCTTATAACTCATCACGAATAGTGAGGGCGATGAATGGAAGACCGCTTTTTAACACCCGCGACCGGGCACTTCTGAGTACCCGGTTATGCCCTTCGGGCTCTGCATGCCCCGCCATCCTTTCCCAAGAATTTGTCAATGACATCTTCCGGGACCTCCTGTACACGTGCGTGGTTGTTACCTAGACGACGTTTGGTGTTCTCCCCCGACCTTGAGTCCCATCAAGTTCACGTACGACAGGTCCTCAGACGTCTAAGGGCCAACCGCCTCTATGCCAAGCTCGAGAAATGCCTGTTTCATCAGCAGAGCCTACCATTCCTCGGCTACATAATTTCCGACAAGGGCCTGCAGATGGATCCCGCTAAGTTGTCTGCCGTCCTACAGTGGCCGCACCCCGTGGGCCTCCAAGCCATACAAAGATTCCTGGGGTTCGCCAACTATTATAGGCAATTTATACCACATTTCTCCTCGCTGGTATCTCCCATAGTGGCATTGACCAAGAAGAACGCCAATCCAAAGCTCTGGCCCCCAGCGGCAGAGGAGGCCTTCTCTAAGTTAAAGTCTGCCTTTGCCTCTGCGCCTGTGCTCTCCCGGCCAGATACAGAAAAAACATTTTTTCTCGAGGTCGACACCTCCTCGGTGGGGGCCGGGGCCGTACTCTCCCACAAAGGGCCCAAAGGCAAGACCCTCACTTGCGGCTTTTTCTCTAAAAGTTTTTCCTCTGCTGAAAGGAATTACTCTATCGGCGACTGGAAGTTACTGGCCATCAAGTTGGCTCTGGAAGAGTGGCGGTATCTCTTGGAGGGGGCTCGTCACCCAGTCAGCATTTATACCGACCATAAAAACCTGCTATATCTCCAGACTGCTCAACGCTTAAATCCACGCCAGGCTCGTTGGTCCCTCTTCTTTTCCTGGTTTAATTTTCTCATTCATTTTCGCCCTGCGGAACGAAATGTCAAGGCCGACGCTCTCTCCCGTGCTTTGGATGTGACTGGGGACGACTCCACTCCACGGCACATTATCCCTCCAGAACGGCTCATCTCGGCCGCGCCTGTAGACCTACAACCCATTACTCCCGGAAACACATTCTTCCACCCAGCTCTTTGGAAGAAGATACTGTCGTGGGGTCATTGCTCCCGTATTGCGGGGCACCCGGGAGTGCAGAGGTCCTGCTCCCTCATCTCTCGATTCTACTGGTGGCCGGGTCTAGCCCAGGATGTTCGTGAGTTTGTGGAGTCTTGCGCTTCCTGTGCCCAGAACAAGTCCCCCCCGTCTCAAAACCGGGAGGTCTGCTCTCTCCTCACCTATACCAGCTGTCCTTGGACCCATGTGGCCATGGATTTATCACGGATCTCCCTCCCTTCCTCTGGCAACACACCGTGATCTGGGTGGTTACAGACCCTTTTTCAAAAATGTCCCACTTTATTCCTCTGCTGGGTCTACCCTTTAGCCCTCGCCCTTTCCAGTCTATTTTTTTAACATATTTTTTTGGCTGCATGGGCTTCCTCTGCACATAGTTTCGGACCGGGGGATCCAATTTGTCTCCAGGATTCTCC